>QYTT01080180.1:0-20252 GCA_006980735.1 Dasypogon diadema | reverse complement strand
AAACCACGAAAAGGAGTTATCAAAAATTCCCCACGATCTCACATCTATATGATGAGAATGTTATAGGATCAGACAGGGAGGGTCTAAATACCAAGGATAAAAACACCCGGATTCGTCTGTGCGGCGTGGCCAGAAAGCGTGTTCGATGGTTTACCAGGGAGGGTCATATTATAAAGGCAGTTCATTTATTGTTACGAAGTTTTTCCAAGCCCAAGAGAAACCAGTCAGAAGAATCATCCACAAACGTTTCTGAGGCCAGCGGAAAAAACCAATTCTTAAGGTGAAAGAAACCTGCCGACAGGGAATAACCTACTGCTTGAATTTCTGGAGCATCTTTTTACAAGAGTGAAGCCTACCATATCCAACTATGCTGCTGGTACTTCAAAACTATCCTAAAGCAAAGCATGGGCATCATCGTATACAAGTTGCCAGAAGTATTGCTGACGAAGAAAGCTATTGTGAACGCAGTGGCAAAAAAATCCTGAAGTGAAGGTATGAAAGAATAAAATCAAAATTTCTTGACTCTAGCTTACGACCAAGCTTTCTGGTGGTGTGAGATGGGTAAAGCGTTCGTTGCTGAAATGCTACATGAGCCCTCTACCACTATTAAGACCACTGGCAATAAACCAACCACATTTCCATTACAAGAAAGAGAAACCAATTGAGTTGGAGGACGAAAGGTGGGTCGTCAGAAGGCTAAGCGACCGGGCAAAGGACCTTAACTTGACCGCCCGTTCAAATAACGTCCGGGCGGAGGGATACAGGGTGCCATATCAGATATCTACATATACATGCAAATCACGCAAAATCACCGTCTGACATGTTTAGTAGGAAGCTTGTCAAGGAACACTGAATCAAGCTAAGTTTATCAATAATATCGGATGCACTCTTACACGGGCAGCCCTTCTGTGCAGTAATAAGATTAACTTGCTCGCCGCTAATCAAGGTGCCGAAAGCCAGGGGTATAGAAGAAATAGTTATAACCTCGGCTTAATCCCTGGCGAGTCGGAACAACCGCCTCCACAGGAAATAATGATTCCACTTTTAACAATATAATTCATCACGAGATATTGGATAAGGCATTTTTTGGTCCTTTTCTGACGGATATAATAATAATTATATCATAATACGCATATCTTAAAACAGGCTTCCATGCTGGATTACAAACACAACAGGTTTGACACCAAAGTAATTCAAGTGCCTCAACTAATGTCCAGCCTAAATCATATCGTCTTATAAGACTGATTTCCTACACGCTTAAAACCACGGAGAAAGCCATAGTTTCTAAAACTATTTTACAATCATAGGAGAGATAGAGAGTCATACTGAACCAATCAACCTCGCCTGAGGCAAGCACAGAAGTTTGTCAACTACTTGCGGAAGAGAACAGAGGAACTCCTCATGCTCAACAATTCGGAACTAAGGATCTTAACAAGCCTATTATCCGGTAACTCCTTATGGGATTCTTTAAAGACTTTAAAAAGATGGGAATAGTTGAGGTTGAGACATGCAGAGCATCTTGATATGGTGTTTATTTCGTCAAACGATGTTTCCAGTTGAGTGTCCAAAAGAATCATAGGCTAAATTAACAGCCTTAATTCTACAGCCATCTTGTAAAAAAATCCTGGCCCTAGGAAAATTAAACGACACTAGACAAAATTTTCTTTATTTTCACTTCAAAATATTTTTTCCAGAGTGAGATTTTTGCAAATCCTCTAATCCAATCAACTTACAATCTCCATTCTTGACGCAAGTGGAAGTTGGTTGTATATCTGTATCTAAATCAAACTTGTAGCCAGTGTGCTCATCAATAACAATGTACGGTCCAAATGGGGAGTCCATGGGACGCCATGTTACCATTTTCGATGAATGTGGGAATCCTGTCTCAGCAAATGATGCCCAGATATCCACCATCAAATCTGATATTTCTTTTGAGGTGCCTTCAAGTTTCTCCTCTGAGTATAGGTATGGATAATCGTCAAGAAGGTCAACATAATTCGTTAATATATCAAAGTTAGATCTATTCAAATAGTGATGACCGTCTTTGAATCTGAATATATACATATAACTGTTCCCCCTCTTTTCACCATTCCGAAGGAGTGCTGATAGGGTTTCTAGTTTTATTTCAGCCTGCAGTGTCTAATACCACATTTTTTTTTCTTAAATTAATTACAAGATGAACTTGAAATTGCCATACTTACATCGATGAAAAGTGGTAAGGTTTTCTCAAAGACAGTAGACAAAATTTCTTGGGACATTTCAGCCGTGTAATTTGGTTTCGTCTCTAGTATTTTATCTAATTCACGACGAAAAATATAATATTCCTGTCCGGCAGGGAATTTTTCCACCGAAATTCCATCAATAAATGGTTGAACTAAATAAAACACACTACAACCAACTGAAGGTAAAATATTGAAGACTTACGACTTGGAAGTATTAAGTCAATAGAAGGATGATCGACAAATCCTCCTAAGACGGGATAGGCGTGCGGTTTATATTCATCATTTACTATACTATTGGGACTGTTGATATCCACTAATTCCAACTTTCCATTGTGCTTTTGCTAAAGATTAAATAGTTCGAAAGAAAAAAGCTAGACTATTAAATGGTACAATACTGACCCATATGGTGTTATATGCTTCCATTAATACCTTCGCAGGTGTCTGTACGAGACAGTGATTTAGACTTTCAATTTCGGTCAGTGCAATGCAATTCATTTCTGCAGCAACTGATCGCGCTGTTTCTAACACATTCATTCCAGTTAAAGATATCACAGATCCTGACTGATATATTACGCGGTGGAAGAGTCCTTCTGCTAATGACATGTGCACCAAGCCTTGAACTATTCCAGCTGTCTTATATTGACCGTTCAGTGTTACTCGATTTGGATCCCCTCCAAAATATGAAATATATTTCTGGATCCATTTGAGTGCCTCAATAATATCTCGGATTCCCATATTGCCTGGAATCTTTTCAGTCGAAGTTGATAGAAATCCATAGGGCCAAACACGGTGACGTACTTCAACAAGAACGAGGTCTTTTGTCAACAAATGAGGACTGTCGTGTTCACGGGTAAATCCCTGATTGAGGTCGTATACTGGAAAGTGCACAATGACTGGCTTCCTTCCACTTATCTGAAAAAAGTTTTGTAACTTTTAACATTTTTGGAATAATTTTAGATTCCAAGTAAGATAAGGGTTTTTTTATAGGTTTTGGAAATAGATCCTTATTCCTGTGAAGATAACATACCATGACCCTCTGTGGAAGTGCGAATCCTTACGAGGGCAACTAAATATTCCACGCAAACTTTTTTCACAGTCACATTTTTCCATAGAGCAGGAACTGAATCAAAACTTCCATCACTCCACACAATTAACCGCTAACATCAAACACTTTGTCGTATCTAGATTTTCCTACGGGATAGTAATAAATATATCAATTTTGCATACAGCTTTGGTTTCAATCTTTAGGACTAAAAGGCAGTTGTTGTAGTCCAGCTTGTCATTAGTGTTCGGATATAATCCAGGACATAATACAAGCTTCTCATTCAGTACAACTTCAGTCGACGTAATTGGAATGGCCGGCTGTAAAAGAAATCCTAAATAACCAAACATAAAATCGGTTTCTAGTCATTTCTTACCTGGAAGAGTTCATTCCCCTTAATTTGTGCGTACGGGATTTTATCATATCGAAAGAATTGTTGCCCATCCACAGTTTGCCTGATTTCAGCTTCGGGTTTTCTAATGCCTGGAATTTCCCGAGGAGGCACTTGTTGGCCTTCACTAAATAGGACGTAAAATGAACTCAGTAGAACGAGTATAACTGATAGGAACCTCATCTTTTACAAAACTGAGAAAATTATAAGCGTCTGGGCTTTTATTAATTATTATTATGAAAAGTTGCATAAGGGTTATCAAATAAGAGAAGACATTGTTTATGGGAATAATCTTGCAAATTTTTCTGACGAGAAATGCTATCTGGCTCCTAACCCCTGAACTTTTACATGAATTTATACGTCTTAGGTAGATTTCAGCGTTCTACGGCTGAGAAGCTTTGATAATAATTTGCATGTGAAAAATTTCCTCAGTGCACTTCTAAACTTTTACTAAATCTCCATCGAAATATGATACGATTCACGTAGAGAAAGCTATAGAAGTAGTATGATCAGAATTACATATTTCTGACGTGGAAAATAGGTCCGCTCTCACGAAACCTCAACGTAAATGCAAGGCATTTACATAGTAGGATGCCCCAAGGGGCAGTTGTGCCTTTAGTAAGCAGCATATTAACCATTCAGGCAGAAGCATCGAAAGGCGTTGGTCGTACTATACTTCACACAATCTTCACAAAGATTAATTTGGGGTTTTTGATAAGACATTAACTAACTATATCTTCGAAATTATTCAAAAGAATGCAATTACTGTCAGTATTCCTGGCTGGATTCAATCAGTTCTTCGGTAGATGATCCTAAGGGTGTCCTTTGGAATTGAGAAAACACTTGGGGTGTACGCAAGCAACAGGTCACCAGACCTCTTGGTTGGTTGCTGATGTTCTTTGAATCGGATATGTTTAACACACAAACTGGCTATGATGAAGAATTGAAAAATATTACGATGAAAAAAATGGTGTGAACCTGACCCATATAAAAAAAAGCTCAACCCAAAAATATGTTGGAAATTATTTAGTGATTTGGTACCGCGGAACCACCCTGTAGACTGTAGTGCTATGTACGCCTACGAGTTACTCCCGGCATCACTCTAGCTTTACTAGTCCAACGAGAGACTCACTCTTCTCACAGTGTCTGAAGCGCTCCAAAGTAAGGAGAAGCCCTGTGGACAAGTGCTGCGGACAAAGGCCAGTCTGCCGTCCTGCACGGTTGCCAGCGGCGAGCACGTTCAGTTGAATGTGATCTCCTTCGTTGCCAGGTAATTGAGACGCAAGCGCCTCTAAAACCTACAAACGAAGAGAGACGTAAGAGCCCGTGTTTGCTGTGTCAGTGGTGTGATACCCACTCTTCACCCTCAAGCAATAGAGGTGAATCGTAGACTTGGCTAGCGTCCCCACATCCAGCATTGTCCTCCAAACAAACCCCAAGCGCCCATGGCATACATGGCATACTGCTTTTGGCCTGAACAAGCTTGATAAAGCTCTCTTCAAAGCACTCCATCAGCCCGCTTCAAAGCACTCCATCTTAATAATCGTCGTAATTTATTACGACCATCCTTTCCTCCAGCGACAGGGAGAACAATCCTGATCGCGGTGAAGCGACGGCCTTGGAGAGTTTCTCTAAAGCCGCTTTGTGATTTAGCCTTGCGCTTGATACCTTAGATAAGTATTAGTGCATTGTATGCTGAGCGGGATATCGGTACGATCCCGCCACCCACCACACCACAGACTTTGGCTCTTATTCAGCTTGAACCTTGCGCACATCGCTCGTACTGCTGAAGAACTACACGAACTGATGGAAAAGCCTCGTCGCGCTTTACGAAAATAGCCAGGTCATACGCCAGCATGAGAGGCCTCACACTGGTATATTGATGCCTTATCACCTAGGCGGAAGCCAAAAAAAAGTACTCATGAGAGACACTGTCGAAAGCTTTCCTTCGATCTGAGGAGATTGTGACCTTCTTTTGATCTAAGGAGATCGTGAATTCCTGTGCGCTTGTAGTAAGCAACCAAATGCTTTGCTTTACTATTGTAGGGCAGGGTTACTGGTTTTCAGTTCCCCAATCTCTGTAGCCCCTTCCTCTTTGGAAATAGGCACAGAGTAGACTGCCTCCAACTGGAGGGAAAGTCCGTCTGGCCATCAATCGTTGAATTAAAGACCTCCAAGAGGTCAGGAATCAACAGATTCCTGAAACGTATCAAGAATTCTGGAGTCAGTGCGTTATAATCAGGTGAGGTATGACGTATTAACTCCTTCGTGGCAATGATTAATACTTTGAGTGTGAGAATTCGGTCCAGGGCAACCCTATCTTCCTCCGATAAGGGGACAATGTGAGGAAGAAACTCATCCTTGGAAGAAGACGTTGGCGACGTCGGTGCGGAGTCCGCCAATGCATATTCGTCAAGGAGTTACCCAGACTCGACAATTATCGAGTCGAGTTCCACTGAAGCGGTACGCTTTCTTGTCGTCTGGAAGAAGTATTCGGTTGGGATTTCTCCTTCCCGCAACTAACACGACTGGTTTGTAAGCTACCTTCAAGCCTTCAAAAGTGAAACTCATACATATACAGCCTTTTCAAAAGCATTCTATTTGTTACTTCAAGATGAGACATACTACAACAAGAATTTCACGGTACCAAAAGTTGCCGTCGTACCTAACCCAACCTTGTCCAACATCGATACAGTATTACAAGGACCTTGTGTCCAAACAGAATCCACTGTTTGAAACATCGTTTGAAACATCTTCACATCATGTTTTGGTCCAGCTAATGGTTCAATTTTGAACATAATTACGATAACTAATTGGCCATTAACTTTAGAACAGCAGCAATTCCCAGAGAGTCCAATTATTTCAGCACCATTAGTCACTCGAACGCCATATTAGCTCTGCACACCGCACAAATGAAGTTTTCATGCCATCAAGAGACCCATTCTTTGGCTGGCACTCGCAGTGCCACTTTTTCCCAGCTCATAAGTGTTGACATTGTCATGTTTCTCCCGCAAGTCATTCCTTCATTATTTTCATGCTCCACTGCACGCCATTTATCCTCGTTCGGGCAGCACCAGTGATTCCTGAAACTCATTGTTGTCATCAAATTTCAAATTTAAAACAGCTCCTCTTCTGTGTTTGCCATGGTATCGTGCATCCCGAGGACCGGCACAAAAGCTCCCCAAGATAAATGATGCCAACTTTTGCCAGCTCGACAAGCAATGGTTATCAAGTGCTAACCTATTGAGGATGATAGCGAAGAAATAATGCAGCTGCGGCCACAATTTAGCTTCTTCTGAGAATGCACTCTCATCAGCCACTGTCAGTTTTCTCATGGAGTGCTCAGTTGTAATTAATTTCCGAAGGATTAGTGCTGGCTGCAGTTAGCTACAGTAATCCATCACAAAGTACCTTGCTAAAGGCAGTCCCTGCGGTTAATTGCATACATCCACAGTGGAAACTCCTTTCGCAAACAGAATCTTTTGCTAGATGCTGATGGACGGAGAGTCCGGGCCGTAGCCCGGCGGTGGTAAACAGAAAGTGAAAATCTCATAGCCCACAAATCGAAGTGGCACACAATTATCGAAGGTATCACATTGGAGCTTATAAATCAAAGGAACAGCTCGGATTCACTAGAAATGTTGTTTGCCAGAAAATCCTTCCTTTCATCCGCCCTTTGTTGGCGCACAAATGGGTTAGTATCAGTTCCACATCAAAGAGGCTTCATTTGAAAGAGCCCCTCTATGACCTCTGACTCGGAGGCGATATGTTAGGCTCTTCGTTATCCATCCATTCGCCCCTGCTCTGATCACAATGCCATCACGGATAAGTACAGAGATAATTAGTTATTGTAACTGCTGTAGGAGTTCTTCCTTCAAAGATTAATGAGCATGAAAATATCAGTGCTCAATGCTTGAAATGGCACATTCATCCCAGAAAGGGCAACATTCAAGTCAAAAGCAGAGATAGATGCTTGCTTTGATGGTAGAATTAGATTAATCGGAGAATGTTCCCGGAAAGGATTTGCTAATGGAAATTTGAAGTGCAGTAAGTGCACTATTGGAGAGTGGGACTTTTGCAGGGATTTACGATAATACTTGTTGTTTCACTGAAATTTGCTGACACTACTCACAAAACTAAATGATCGGAAAGTGTGGAAGGAGTGAGGGCATCTGGCCCATAACGTATGCATTGTTAGAAAAACGAGCAAATCCCTGGTTTCAGGAGTCGTTAATCAATGGCCGACGATATTCCATATGCAGTTCGTTATTGATAGTGGGCGGTATCTGAGCCTGGTTCTGGTATGAAGCTCTCATATCATCCATATTCTCACAGAAGTAGGATTTCTGCTCATGAAACGTGAGTTTTTTCCTCTTCACCTCTAACAAAATAGTAAAATAATTTATGTAATGCTTGACGATCTAACTGAAACCTTGAAGGTGGCATTACATTGGTACTTGGAAGATACTTTGACGAAGATACAAATTGGTTTTGAGGGTAGGCAGGTTTCCAAATTATAAACTGTTTTATCCGTGAGAGCCAATTTTACAAAAGAATTAGTCCATAGTAAAGTAATAGTAATAAAAGTTATTAAAACAGTCCTGAAAAACTTGCTTCTACTCTGTTAATTGTTTCAAAGATATTTCACGAAGGAGTGATCCTCTCCCGAAATGACAACCGTATCTCTATAACTGTCCGCTTGCAATTTGTTGCAAACAATGCAATGAGAGCAACCACAAAAAGGAATTTAGGAACCCAAAATGGAGACCTTGGAGAGCCTTCCGTAAAGTAATAAAAAGCACCATTAATGTTTTGAAGCTCGGCCTTAGGAATGGCCGGTTGATCACAAAAATGGATTTGGCTCTCTGTAGAATGTAAATGGGGGCTGAGGCAGACACTTCTCCCTGCCGTTGATATGACCACCAGCTCTGTGACCAGTAGGTGGAAGAAATTAAAGGCCTGTAAAATTATAAGCCTAAAACATAGTCAAATAGAACAGAGAATCTTTCAAAATTTTGCAAGGAACTGAGAAGAGACATACCTGTATCCTATTATTCTGCAGCAGAGTATCGAAGTGCCTCCAAGAGTCTTCAGCCGGTGAGCGCAAACACTTTGGAATAACTATTAACTAGAAATCCGACAGGAGTGCCTATACCTCAAATACATTATACGAGGATATAAAAGTTTTTTGGATCTGCCATAGTATCTTTAAAAAGGGAACCTGGAGGATTTCTTAGAATTATACTGGTAGGTCAAAGGCTGACCAAGGCTTGAAATATGTGTGCGTTCCGTCATGGGAATATCCCTGGGACCCTACATTGGTCAAATGTCGGGGCTAAAAAAATGAATTACTATTATTATCAAAAGGCACCTCGTCGCCATGTTGCCGAAGCGCTTGAGCGAATACATGGTGGCGAAACCAACGGCTTTTATCGCCTTCTAGACCATTTGGGGCCCCCATCATATGACGTGTCGGAACTGTTCGGCAGGTCGAAGATGGGTGTCCCCTTGTGCGTGGTTTACCGCAGCCGGGAGTGCCCCCCGCGATTGAAACGGGAGAAGGAGATTTTCCAAAATGTCAACAAGTGATGTGATGTTGGCAAGGCGCAAACCCACTTCTTTATAGAGACGAAATTCAGTAGAACCGTTTCCACACGTCCTGTCTGACGACTGATCTACCCTGGATTGGACTGCTTCTCCCGATCCAACCAGAATTACTCTAGCTTTACAAGAAGCTCAAAGAGTTCCCTTCAGGATAAACGTCCAAGCTTAACTTCAAATTTTTTCTCCGAAAACAGACGTACTATGCTGATGGAGGAAGAGATAGGCTCCAAATGAGTAGTTTTTTACTGCTTCCCTGAAACTTGATCGACATTTTTCCTCGACGGAGACTAACTGCTGTAAAATATATTTTGGATTATTACATTCTGCTATACTCCCACTGATGTCAGCAACTTCCTTGTTCATGGATGAATTCCTTTGTTATGTTCCATTCTCGGCGAAAAATAAAAGCACTCTGGACCGAGTTTTCATAATCGAGGAGCTGAGATGTTATAGACAGATTAAGGTAGCTCGACATTATCCGGAAGTTCTACAAGAACTCTGCTATTCTGATTAAGCATTATAGGCGGACTTTCCCTCTCATCCTGTTTTGCTGGGGTGTCAGATAGAGCTGTCAGTTCTACTTTATGGTGGCTTCCACTTGTTAAGATTTGCATTTCTTTTGAAGTTTTTCATTTTTCACTCTTGGGCGAAACACGTAAATACATGCAGTATCAGAAATTTGAATTTCCCATTAAATAAAATCACTAAAGTTACACAAAACCAGTCTTTCAAGTAAATTAAATTCCGACAGCTAAATATGTTTTGCACCGCCCAACACCTGTTGGGAATCTCATTTAATTTACTCCATGGAAATTAAGTTGCCAGAAAATTGAAATACTTTTTCCATGGTTATATACATGGGGCAAAACACCAAAGCCACACTCAAGGATTCTCTTTATATCTCCCGGGTAATAACAGAGTCATCGTCAAATTGATATTAATGAAAATCGGAGACCACAGTAACTCTTCTCTCTACTGTAATTTTGCTGAAATTGCGTTCCTTGGGAATTTTTCCTTTTTCGTTCGCCGTCACTTGTGAAAACCTCGTAATTAAGTAATTTCGCCTAGTAGCCAACGTTCCACAAGGATGAAGGGGCCCCAAGAAAAAGAGCTCCTCAGTACTATTTTAATGACTGACATTAATTGAGAAATTAAATTCCTTTTTTCCGCGTGTTTTTCAATCTCCTTCCTTAATGAGTTCCACTTCATTCCGGATATTACGCATTTTGTTTAATTTGCGCTCTTATCTTACGAAAAACTTCGTTATATAGGTCGATGTCGCTAGAAAAATTCCCGACGTTTAATTACGTTAGAACGGGAATTATTTGAAGTCGTTGGAGAGGATAAAGGGATGGTTTTCACAAAGGGATGTCAGTTCCAAACGCTGTAAAGAAGAGTTTAAAACTTGTTGTCCTTTCTGGATAGGTATTTTCATATAAAGCGTTTGGCCTCGAAGAAATTAAGAGGAAAATCTAAAAATTTCAAAGTGGAGAGCTCTTGTTAATTGCTTTGTTAGGGGAGTACAGTGAGATCCGAAGGTATTCGGAAAAATTTCCAAAAGCCACATCATATATGATAGGATTTTACATCTTTTATAAAGTCTGTGACTTTCTAATCCACAGGAAGCCATTTCTGAACTACGGGCTGAGTTAGATCGAAAGTTATCATAAAAGTTTCATGGATTCAAAGGGGAGGATTTAGCTTAGGGTCGTAGGTGGAAAGACTCTTAAAATAGGCAACTCCTAAATTTTTAGTGAATGCTATTTCTAGCCGATAAATAAATGAAGTACATTGCTGATATTCTACTAATAGTTTCTATTGGCAAGGAAAATATATCTAGTTCTGAATTTTCCAAAAACTGTACGCATTATTGCTACTGATTCGAATCGACCTCAGTCATTTCATTTCTTTATAGGTTCCGTCAGGAACTCTTCTACGCCAATCAGGAAATTTTAGTGTCCATAAAATTCGTCTCACGTTATGCAAACATTGTAAATAAGGTTCTATGCACCATATGCATCCTGGCACCTTCGAAATTTCCCTTTTTGGAAAGCTGGTGGTATTTATGCCGAATATTTTCATTAAATAAGATGTAGTACACCCTCCATGTTCAAGTCATCTACACATCAAAGAATATGGTTAGATTTGGTTTAAATGGATGAATTTTTTATTATCAGACACCATTTCCTTTTACCATGGGCAAACATAGTGAGAGTAGAGCACTCTTTCAGCTCTTTCAGCTCCAGTCGTACATGGATTGTTCAACTCGGGTCTACGGACCATCGATCAGCATTTCTGCATTCAATATTTCTTGTGACAGTTGACAGGATTAGTAATGAGCATGCTATTTAGCTTAGTTACCCACTATCCGAGGATGATCATTCCAGTCTAAACGAAATTCCGATTAGTTTTGTATAGCGATCGATGTTTGTACCAATAATTGCCGAATAGAATTTGGGCACTCAATTGGAAATCTTCATAAAAGGCATCCTTGCAGACGGGATAAGCATCCTCAGTGGGGGCGTACACATTCATATACTGCGCGAGTACGATACTGTGCGATCACACCAGTCAACTATACCCGTGCTGAAGCCATCTGTGTGGAGACTAAATATATTCCATCTTCTAAATAGAAGATCTGTGAAGAAACGCCTTGAGAATATTTATCGAAGAGAATTAAGGAAGAGGAAATTGGGAAATTTTAACCTGACAAATGTTAAAAGTGAGCCACAATTTTTGGTATGAAATTTTTACTTTACATCAGTCAGTCAGTAGATTCGCCTCAACTACTGGTACCCAAATAAACTGCCGTGCCCTCAACCCGCTCACTAAAACTACTAATCTTAGCCCTCACCAGTCTTTCAAATGTGTTTTTTAGATTCTTTATTCTTGTGTTATCACTTCACTCCAGGATCACTCTTGGAGCTCGAAAAATTTCACAAAATTTTCATTTATTTTCCAACGATACTCACCGTTTTCCTGACACTCATCGGACCCGACCATACAGAGGGCATCATATGATTCTCTACTAAGAAATATCAATTAGCAATATAAATAGCTTTTAGATTAGTACTTATGCTTATCTTATATTAATACTAACTAAACTCTACAATCTTTTTTACAATACTGTCAAAATACGAAGATTGGAAAGAAGTACTTTAAAAAGTACTCATTAATTTTTGGTAATACTTAATACTTATTGTGGAATAACAATGTGCTAATTACTTGAACTTTATTTCCAGTTCCTGGATTAAAAAAAATTAGCAGGACTAGTGAGTGAATCCCTCCTCACGCCTGTTTGGAATTGTTTCTGTGGTTCATAAATCGTGCCCTATAATAATTGCCTTCCACTTTCCTTTCCAGTTTTCTCACCTCCCTCCATCCCTTGTGCGATTGATCTCTTATTTTACAAAGCGATCTTATCTTCTCCGTAATCCAGAGCTTCGATTTCTTATTCCTCAACTTCACTGTCCTTTCTGAATTTCCTATATATATCCTCTCCATTCTAACCTTGATTTTTTTGTGTACAAAGTTTCGGCATTCTTTATCTCAAAGAGCACCTTCGAGTTTTTTTCCTCCAGTCTTCGATCAACAAGAAGACTATGCAGTTTTTTATATATTCGCCTTATATTTCAAAGTTCTAGAATAGGAGCGAGAAAGACTAAAGTGGTCGGAATCGTAGATGACGATACATGCATGGATGACGAAAATAGTTTCCGTTTTGGCACCTGGTACAGTGCATGATTAGCTATCGTTATTTTACTTACACCCAAATCCACCCTTGTCATCTCGTCTATAAAATCTACTAAACTCCAAGATGAGTATGTTGAATGAGTATGTGTACAACATTAATTACATACTCGCTGTCTATCATTGAAATTGCATGGACTGAGCATTAGGAAGTTCTCTAACTACTCCTCCTAAGGTCTCCTTTAACTGTCTGATAAATTCAGGTGTACTCGTTACAAGCGACCTACAGACAAATATGACTCACCCTAAGAGTGCATATTGTATTTCTTTCAAAGAGTGGACGTAGAATTGATAAGCCTCCACCTAAAATTAATTTCTAACATATAACGCAACTCTTCCTTTTCTTCTATTCTTCCTTCCAATTTATAAAGATTCTTTTCGTCATCCCTATGGATTTTAAATTTTGAAAGTTTTACTGCCCTGTGCCAAATCATCAAAGCTTACCTCGCTGATTTTATCCACAGGCGACCGTCGGGAAATTGTGCCGAGAGCAGGAATTCGTAGATCTCTGTTTCTTCCCAATTTATTGGATTTTCGGGGTAATCTGATCCCCTTATCCATGTCTCCTTCCAAGACTCTAGACTCAGGTTCTGGAAGTCTGGACGCCTGAGGGCTCCTGAAATCTATGCTCCTGAAGTCTCTACCTCCCTGCAGAAGCTCAAAAAGACCGACTTTCTTCCCAACTCGCTCAAAAAAAAAAAAAAACTGATCTTAAAATTCAACATTCCACCAAGAGGCGGCTTTAATGCTAACAGCGTTACCTACTCGTTGGACAGGAGATCTTAAAAAAAATACTCAACCTTGACAATCGATACTTCTTTCTTAATAGTAGATTTCTTTCGTAGTTTACAGTTCTTTGAGGATAGCCCACGCCTGAGCTCAGAACTGAACTCCTCCTTCTCGGATTATTTAGAATTCAGACATAGCTTACATAGACTGATATTGGATTAGTGGAGGATATATCTTCAGGTCATACTGCGTCTATGTCTAGAGATTGTGTGGACGTCTGTAACTTTACAGGAATTAATCTATTTGCAAAAACCCAGTAACAAAAAATTTAAAAATTAATGGTCGCGAAAGCAGCTTTCTTTTCGGAAAGAAAATTTCCAAGTATTTCTGAACGATTACATCAAAATCAGGACGAGTTACTTTATTCTAGATGGGAACCATGTGTCACTGCTGCCATCTACAGCACATACATAACTTGAAGAGACGTAAGCAAATAAAAATCCTCGGAAATATAAAATTGCTCCGTCACAACATGAAAAACATAACAGGCAATATTTTCTCTCTATTAAATTTGGCACTTTGTAAACATATATCAACTCCACCTCTACGTGGGCACAAATGCCTTGTCTAACAACACAACCGGGAGGGCAACATATTTTGAATCTTTCAGAAGATGCTCCACAGTCCCATCCAGTTTCTTAGAGAGGATGTTAGGAAAGGAAATCATTTTTGAGTACGTCTTCCTCCCCCCTCCCCCACCCGACGATTTTATATTGTTCTTATGACGACGATTATGTAGCAAAGGCACTAAAATTTGTTAAGTCACACACAAAGCACTGTTGCATTGGAAATTTTGGGTGTGGAGTTGAAAAATTGGAAAAGCCTTTTTGACACGCTCTTTACATAATTCTGGAAAAATGTCAATTTTACCCTGGTTCATTTAATTTTGCTTGTGGAGGTCCTCAGGGAATTTCTTTGAAAGATTTAAGAAATAATTTTGAGTGGGAGTGAAATGATTCAATGGTTCGGGATCGAAAAAGCACGAAGCCTTGGGCAATTAGGCAATTTAAGGTTTTGCAAAAATTCCTTTCAATATTTCCGGCAATGTCTTCCATTGAAATTTGCTACTTTCCTTCCCTCTACAAATCCAGATGAAAGGAAAACATGAGATTCCGTCTCTATCAAAAATTCGGTGTGTTATGCTGTAATTCTATCAACCATACTCCTGTCCCCGACAATTTTTCTAAAAATTTTACACCACTCCAACTGCGGAAGGTAGAAAAACGTGCTCTAATAAATTATCCACCACCACGATTCCCCGGCCTCAGCACCATCCTCATCGCTGCAAAATAGAATTAAAACACGATGCCCATATGGAATGACTGCTATACTGCACTTTTCTAATTGCATTCAAAGACGCAACATTTCGTGCTCTTGAATAGAGACATGCAATGCAGTCGGGGCCAAGGGATCCTATTATAGAGCAACCAACCAGTCTAATGAGGGAGAGAAGTGCCTTATCGGATTCAACTCTCTCTTCTAGGTTAAAATTTTTAATTAAATGCGACAACCGAGGAATGTGCTCGTTGTCGATGGGTAAAGCACGATTTTGATCATAAATTAACTTCCATTGAATGACTATTTGACATTCGTGTCTATCGTGAACGAACTGACTTGTTCGTGACTCCAGATGATAGGGAATCTGAAAGACGGAGCACTCTAAGGTGAGAAGAAACAGAAGCCGTGTACAACTGAGTTCTGATGGCCCGCAAGATAGGATGATTTCTTGTTAATATTTATTTTAATTTAACATAATTATTAGAAGGAAGTTGATCCCAGTTGAAAAGTGCTTTAGATTCATGCACATGAATTCATGCAAGAACTAGTCAAAGGGTCTTAACCATTCCGATTTCAGAGACCATTGTGCTCGCCTTCCCAGAATAGGTCTTGGAGACTGTTTAGCATGTGATATTTCTGTGTATTAAAATCACCCGGCACCTTCCCTAAAGGACTGAATTTAAATATCCTGGACTTTAAATTTGTACCTAAAGACAAAAGTGTGTACGATGCTGCCATTCTTACATACCTTCTTTGTAAAGAGCGAGATCGTTTTGCGGAAGCACTACAGAACCACTTTCTTGGCGTAAATCATGAAATCATACCTTTGTTGTGATAACAATAATAGTAGACTGTAATTGTTTTCTTCTATTCTAATAAATGTACCAAAATAACGCTTCAGTATTGTAGAAAACAATTGCCTGATATTTGAACATTTTGTGCCCTGAACTACCCCTAATAGCCGCTTGATAAATTGATTCTACATTTCTGGGTCATATTAGCAAATTCAAGGGTGAAAATCCTATTCTAAGAATTGAAAAAAATTTAGTTTAATCACCAGTTCTATAGCTTAATTGAACCTTCAAAGTGTTGTAGTCATCTCAATAACTTCAAGCCCTTTTCCACCAGTCAGAAATTTGTGATGCTCTAAGATCACTTTCTACGTCATCCAATGATTGCAAAGAAGGCCACCCCTCTTCTCGGGACCTTCAAGGTTTCAGACAATTTTTGCGCTCTATAGCGTGAAACTCTTCTTAGAAAATGATTGGGCAGTACCAAGACTTCGGAGTCCGGCTCCATTTGAGATCAATTTGGGTACCAAATGAGGGATCCTCTTTCGAAAGTGATAGCGCCTGTCAGACATTTAAATCCACCTGGAAAGGCAAGCCTAAGTTGCGCTTTCTTGACAGTTGGCGGAACATCCATCAAGGAATTGGACATAGGTTTGTCTTAAATTCTTTAAGAATTATTAGTTGTTCCTCTGTGAAGTTTAAGTTTAGAAAATTCATTCCTTTCAGTTTGGTGGCACATAGTACGCCTTCATGCTTTACTTAGAGATGAAATGGTAGGACGTTTCTAAAGCTGTGCGCATGACTCCTGTATCCTCTAGATTAAAATTCCTTCTAATTTTCCCAATCTTGATTGTGCACTTGTTTATTCTATTTTTGACCACTACTGTAACCATTTATTATATCCAAATAAGAGCAAAATATCATCTTTAGCTGAAGCTCCAAGGCCATTTGAATGCCCATGAGGTCACTGTAGCTTGATTTACTGTCCTTTTCAGCTAAAAGTTGAGCAGGCGTAAGGCCAAGACATTTGATTTCTTCGAAGAATCCCATGGCTGTTCTGCTTAGAAAGAAGTCCTCAAGTTAAGTTCTTCTCGTCTCGATTCGTAGACCTATCCGTAGATACCAGTTCTGTCCAGTCGTGAGTACGTTTTGCATATGATCAAAGATCTCCTGATTGTATCTGTCCTTGAAAAGAATAGTCAGGTTATCTGCATAACTCTGATTATAAATTGAAGTTTTGAAAAACTCCTAAGGGGACGGACTAATCAACAGCCATCGACCACAGTAGAAGAAGTAGGACTTCTCTTTCGGGACAATGTCTGGTAGTCCGTATGGTGATTATTTTATCTGCCAGGTAAGCTGTTATTCTTCTGCTGGACAGCATATTCATTACACATAGCATCGTTGGGGTCTTTATGCTCAGAAGAGCTTAACAAACTCTGAGAAGTTTCGATAGTATTGATTTTAGCTATGTGATAGTATTTCCAGTACTTCATCTCTAGCAGTGTAGCTCCCATTCTACTTGTTTGTACTACAGTTGCTTTGGGATGATCTTTATAGAGTACCTTTTGAAATCTTGCTATAGTGGGTACATCGCCACTTTCCCCACAGTATATTTTCTAGATCCTTCTGAAGAAGTCCAATGCAAATCTTTATTGTATTTGGTTAGGAACTGGTTTCTTTCCTAACGTAAACGGATAACACTAGGGTTGCTAATGCGAACTAATTTCCGAGAGTCCAGCGTTTCATCAGAATTAGATGACGTACAAGAAGCGACTATCAACTCTATGATATCTCATAGAAGGTCTCGAGCTCTTCTTTATCTGTCTTTACGATCGATAGGCTAAAACAAATGTGCTATGAATAGCAATATCAAAATCAGTACAGTGTCTTATCTGAATGAAGTAATTATACAAGAGTCAGGAGGTGGAAACCCTCCGAAAAGATCAAAAGGAACCGCTTGACGAAATGTTGAAAATACTACGTAGGTTGCCGTAAAAGTTATGAGATGGTAAAAATATAGAAAAAAATTCGTTTATCGAAAAAATCACAAAAATGCATAACACAAAATGCTCTTTGCTTAGATCCATTAAAAAACCCGTGTCAATCTTCAATATTTTTGTCAGCTATCCAATCGATCTGGTGCTTGCTTTCTTCAGTTCATCAAGGAAGTAGTGTCCCAGAAATTCGTCACCTTTTCCACTTCTTCTTAGCATCTTCTATAGGAACCAAACTCGCGCCCGCAGAGAAGAAATTTTCTAGAGCTGCGTCTCAACCAGTTCGACTATCTGCATTGGTACTGGGTACTAGTTATATGTGATCTTTAAAGATGGCTTTTTTAGTTGTGGAATATTTATAATCAAATTGTCATTAGGTAATCCCCTAAATTCCTTGGTCGTCCTCGCAATCTGTGTCACTGATGCTGGTCATTTCCTCAGTCTCATTAATTAATGTGCGGTATACTAATCGATTCCTTGAAGTGTCCTGATAAAATGTTTCGAGACCCCCCCTCCCCCTAATTTCACTCCGTCCTCCTCGAAATGGCCGTCCAAAGATTTTATATCCTTTAATCTTGTAAAATTTTTATAATTCCTGTGATATCCTACAGGATAGTGGCCAAGGATTCATTTGAAAGAAGATACTTATGGCTTTCCAGCATTACTTGTCCCGATTACTTGTGTCCTTAAAGAGTTATTTAAGGTCAAATTTGAAAAATGTGAACTTTGTGGACAATGTGAATTTTTGATCATGTGAATTTTTTGGTTATGTCATGTGACCAAGACGGAATCGAGAATAGAACCCTGTGGTACTCGACAAATGAGGGACAAAAGATCAGAAAAGTCATTTGCTATCCTGATAAACTGAAAGCGCTCCTGTGGAAAGCTTCTAATGAGTTTAACTGCCAACGAGGAGAACGGGAATTATTTTCTCAATAGCTTCGAATGATTTAATGGAATTAAACGTCTTGCTAAAACCCAGCAACACAAGAACTGTCCAAAGCCTCATAAATATCTCATGTTACTCTCAGGAGTACTGTTTCGCAGCTGTGAGACGGACAAAAACCCAACTACCAGGTTAACAATAGTCTATATTACTGTTCACGTGGATCATGATTTTCGAATGCAAGATTTTTTATCCTTTATCCAAGAAACATAGAAGATCGCAGGGATCTTTCATGATCGCCATTTTTGAAATTGGTACAACCATAACTTGCTTCTTTTCCGTAGGAAACTGGGATGTTGTAATGCAGTAACTAAAAATGTGAGTTAGTCTACACAAAATTGAAGGAGCTATGATTTTAAGGAAGCGAGGAGATAGTTCACCAGATCCCACGACATTAGACCCAACTGAATACAGAGTTATCAACAGCAACGGAAACCAAAGGCGTCAGATGAAAAATTCTCTTCTGTACTGAAAGTTTCCATGATGATGGAAAAGCACCTTTTCAGTAGCATAAATGAAACAATTTACTAAAGGTCTAACCAAATGAAGAGACTCAGCCCTTCAGAGGTAGGAGTGAAAAACCATCGAGGTCTGGTGGCATTGGGCAAGTCAAGGTTCTTCCGCGTGTGGAAATTGAGTGGCTATTACTTATCTTATTTTCTACATTACAAGTGCACTAATTATAAAATAATTTCATTCATTTTTGATTACATGTAACCATCGTGTCTATGCAGACCCCACGTCCCAATTTTATAAAGATCCTTGAGGGAAGATAAAATGGCAGAGATTTCGTGACGTAGAATAGATCAGCCCTTTAATTCTTCTGCCGCTTTTAGTCGATGTTATTATTCTTGGTGGGAGATTACTGCTCATTTTCTGAACAGGACATTCTTTTGGTGACCACTTCTATTTAATAATAATGCCTTTCTGACAGGGGTTTTCCTTCTTATACCACTACTCTCTTTGAAAATTTATGTACATTTTATAGATCTTCTTGTCCTTTAGGGCTGCTCCTATTCATGACAGACATTGTATCTGAATTTTCTGAACGTTATTCTCAGGAAAAATGGTTGCCTTTCCTTGTAAAGTGCTGTGAAGCCTATGACAATTGAAACATCCAATTATGCTTCTCGTCAATTATCAAACCCTTCCCTCAGGTGGTATGTAAGTGTGTTGATGTCAAAATTGCCGGCATGAAATAGTTGTCAATTGTTGACTGTGATCAGATATATCTACAGAATTGCTTATTCACGTTAATTTACAACGAACTAAATGGCTGACCCGTATACTTCTATTGTTTCGCACGGTATTGTGTTTTAGCTTTCAATGGGTGGCCATAAATCATAGAGATACAATTAACGGCTCCATATGACATGCATCAGCCTTCTGTTCAGATGTGCTACTGAGATATCAGCTGCAAGATTAACAAAGATACTTTTCTG
>QYTT01080178.1:42899-75116 GCA_006980735.1 Dasypogon diadema | reverse complement strand
CTTCACTTGTGACAGGCTAATGAATAACTCAAGTAAATCCGCTTAAATTCCCCCACTATATTGAAGGCATACCGTTGGAAAGCAGGTCCAATCAAGTTCCATTCTTTCCCCCTTTTTCCACAATGACACTGTAAAGAATCCAGGGCGTGACGCACTTTGACCAGTTCTTTCCTTTCAATTTAATTCCTCGTCAAATACAGAGTAATCTGACAAAACGCAGAAGCTGGGATATTTACAGTTTTATTGTGCTTTCGATGCAAAACCTGGAGTGGCAATGTTAACGCCATAAAGTCGATTAACTTGCCAGTAACTAACTCGAAAATGCCTGCTGCCTTGCGGACGTGAACCCCTGTTCATGTCCTTAACAATCGTTCACGCTCCCCCTCCCTCTCGGAAACAAATCGTCATCGACGTCTTGAAGGAAGCGTCGAACCCACCACAAACTCAATCCCTCGTCATTTGTGAACCCAATTTATGTTGCGATTTCTTTCAACGCATCTAAGATAAGCGTTAAGGGTTTACTGAACTCGACCGGCACAGGGGTCTTTTTCCGAGCCAGAGACGATTTTACCCCTGATTACCAAAAATTCTCGGCCGCACAGACACACACATGCTCGCCAAGAACATTAGGCGAAGGAAAGGCTTCTGGACGTCGAGAGGGATCCCTGCAGAGGGTGGCTAGTACATACAGGGGACGTACAGCGCCCATTTGTAAACATTCGCTGGGCTGTATTTGTGCAGTCTTTGATGTGCCAACAGAACCAGACTTAGCCACCAGCTACCATAAGCAACGTTTCAGCAGGACTAGCAGCAGAGGAACAGTAGCAGCTGAACGGGGATAGTATGTATAGCAACAGCACAGCAGTCACCAGTCATCAGGAGCATCAGAAGCGTAGAAATAACAGGAGCAGCAGCAGCAACACATTTATGTGCTATTGAACCGCCAACCCGCCAACGGGACTCAAACCCCGACCGCAGACAGGGATGCCCCGCCACTAGGACTGGCTGCTGCTGCTTCTGGTGTTGCTGCTGCTGACGGTTATGTTGCCGTCTCCTCGCCACTTCGCCCCTCCGCCGCCCCCGGCGCTTATATCGATCGTCCTCATTCTCCTGACGGTTGTTTTTCTTTCTTCTTTAACCGTCTTCAAGGCACACAGCCCCAACAATTTTTGGGGCGTTGGGGTTATAGAGGTCTGTGATTTTCTCTCTCTTTGCTTCTCTCTCCCTCTCCCTTTCTCTCCCTCTCCCTTTCTCTCCCTCTCCCTTTCTCTCGCCCCAATCCAGCTGGAATGCTGGAGACACCAAGATTCGGTAGATTTAAACTCCACTGCCACCCAAGAAACTCGATGGATACACTTCGCCCCGCTTCGCCAGTCTTGGTCTGGTTTCGAGCGCAAGGAATGAGGCTCTTTACTCTGTCTTCCAGTCAACAGACCAGCACCAGCTTTAAAATTCACGTCTCAAGGGGTTGTTTCCCTGCTCTGTTCGCCCCAGCATCACACCACCGTGGAAAGTATTTGAGACTTTCTTATTGTTGTGGTCCCCGGCCCTTGGCTGGTTTCTTTCCTTGCGTGCTGCTACTTCTGCTGGTGAAATGACGTGTTGAAGGCTTTCCGAGTTGTCAGGATCTGGCTTAAAGTGTTCACCAATTTTCGCGATGGTGTATCCTTTAAACGTGATGACGTTAGAGGAGGCCAAGTAGGTTGCTCGCAGTTTGTGTGAAAAATCCACATAATCGCTGCGATGCATTTGCTGTGCACTCGACTGGTGATTGCTGGTGGCTCTTTGGGCTGCCGCCGCTGCTGCTGATAGTACACTCTGCCGCTACACAGTGCCCATGACCCTGCGCAATGATTTTCCCATTGATGTGCAGCCAGTTGTGGAACTAAAAGATTAAAACGGGGCAGGGGTTATGGGTTATTCCTGCTGGTTTCGCTCCTGACAGCCTCGCGGCCCCCATCCGGCCATTGCTGGGCGGGGGTGTGGACAGCAGGGTGTGCGGGGAGACTCCACACACATCGCCTGCTGGGGCGCCTCCGACTTGTGATCCACGTCTGTTCGAATTACACTTGCTGCACTTATTTTGTTTCGACAGAACTCTCCAAGGCCAGGTGGGAATTTTATTTGTTTAAGTTGCAAAGGACTGCCCGGGATGCCATTGTGGCTTTGTATTTAATTAAAGGAATTATCGGATGAGCGCTACGCTGGGAGGCTCTGCCAAAACTGATTACGGCAGAGCACGCCGCCCAAGCCATTGCTCGTATTGCATTAGTTTCGGCGACTTTAAATTGCATGCCAGTAGAGGGGGTACATTTATTCTTCCTTAAATTAAATATTAGAATGGCCTGGAGGATGTGTGTCCCGTAGAATCAATATGATGTTATTGGGAGTGATGTGAATATGCGCTGCTGGTGACAGATTCGTACGTGCTGCAGCCGGGACTCACAGAGGAATTAATACAGTGTCGAGTCCTTCTTTAAAATACTCGCAGCAGCGCCACGACCTGTTTTAATATGACGAGCCCTGGGGGGACGGCAACTGGGTGACACGATAGATGGAACTAGTTCCGGAACACTTTGCCCTCTTTGTCGTTCTGCTGCTGCGTTTGGAACAGCCGAGCAAATCAAGAACGATGGGTCAGTGTTAAGTGCTTTAGTGTTGTATCCTTTCCAAGTTGCGTACGTAGTTGTTTTTAAGAAAAATTATCGATCTATGGCGATTTTTTATATGTCTCGAAGCAGTTAATTTTTTACCAAGAGACGCCTTCCACAATTATTTTAAATCTTCCCCGTCGCAATGGAAATGGGAATGGGTAGACAAATGCATCCCTCGCGCGAATTTTAATGGAAGTGGGGCAAGGCAGGAAGACGACTATGGTCTGTACCTAGTGCTCTCAGTTTCTAGATAGTTTGGTTTCCTGGAAGGTAATCGACTATTATTATTCGGTTGAAATCCCAAAAGACTGAAGCCTCTGCTTTGCTAGCCGATGTAGGTAGAACAGTCTGCCTTCTCAGGAATCTAATGGTGAATCCAGATTTGACGAGAACTTATGCGTTGAGCACTACAATCAACCGAAATCCAGCCAGTGGAGGATATTTTAACATCCGCAAATGTTGCGCAGAAATAATGATGTACTCGTTCGGTTGAGTTGACCGAGGCTTTCAATAATAGTTATTTACTGTAAAGATCATCTGCAAGGTTTTGCCTGCGATATTTGAATTATTGCCCATTTTTTCATCATCGAAAAGGTAGGAAGTGCGAAATATTCACGACCGAGAGTACTTTTCGCACTTCCTTCACGTTTCTTTTCTTTTCTATTCCTAATTTTTGTTCTCTATTCTTGGGCTTTCATGAAACACCAAACAACAACACTTGAATATAAGGCCTAAACAACTCATTTTGCGTTGCGTCTTACGACAAGCAGAAGAAACTCTGGCAAATGTATTTCATAAGCCCTACAATGCCCTATAATGGGGTTCGGTTCGTTCTCCTAACGGAAAACAGCTTTTCACGTTGTTGCAATATCACAAGAGTGGCCGGGCTGGCAAAATTTTGAGTTTCCTGAAATTCTCTTTCAACTCCTCATGCTTCTTATGCTTAGACTTATCAGTACTATCTCGAACCTTCCAATCAAAAGCCTCAGAGGTTACTCTCCTTCATCAGGATTCGCATTTCACTGTTATCAACGAGCACTGAGGTAAATTTCAGCAGAGTTCGCAGCACAATAAACACTGTTACTATGCGTGATACAGGTGTGGATTTCGAAAGAGTGTGGTGCTAGCAAAAAAAACGCGAATCACAGAAAGTTGCTTTTTTTTGTAAGAAATTGCCTGCAAACCTACATCTGTTGCTTTTAATTTCGAATAAATTTAGATTAATTGGAGGGAATTTCCCTGAACTTGCTCACTAGCCCTCGTTTTCCTTCGTCCCGCTTCTAAAGGATGCTCTCAGCTTCCGCCTTTTGGAGAGACTTACAAATTTGCTGTTGGTGACTTTTCTCTGGCTAACAAAAAGCATTATTTTCTTGCCAAGCACTGACCTCATTAAAAAAATACACATCCATTCAATTTGTGGCATATTTTTCTGTCGATCTAAAGGAATCGAAACGCCCCACAAACAAGAAAAACCCTGGGGCAATTGACTCGGAAAAATGAAAAAGTCCATTTCAGAGTCCTTCACTCATTACAGCCGTCGTACGATATTCTGCAATACTCGACGTTCAATTTGAGATAAATTGAAAATTTATTAACAATTTGCCCTTCCATTCGAACTAAACTTTATTATAACCAACAAAAAAACACCATGGGCGGTGGCGGTAGGGGCGATAGTGACAGGGGCAAAAGGAAAGAATTTCTGCCTTGTTGTCGTTCGCTTGACACGCGAACCAATTATTCCTCAGGTAAAGTGGAGAAAGAAATAAGAAGGGAAAAATGTCCGTGAAGAGCAGCTCGGAAAAGAAAGCACTAACAGCACCAGCATCAGAACTAACAGCCAGCAGCACAGAGGCGAAAAGAAAGAAGCCCTTGAGCTAGAAACCAACAATCTCAGGAAGTTTTTCAGGAAGCAATGAAAAGCCTCCAACAAAACTCTTTTTCTTGGTCGTCTCGTCGTCGTTTGGGAAGTCTTTTCTTATTTTCTGGTGCACCACACCAATTCCATCGTCGCCATTCTTATCGTCCAAAGTAACGACAGCTGCAGAGAATAGCATTCAGATGCTACTCCAATTCTCTTGCTTCGCATGCAGTAAAAATCGCGCTGCGCGAGTAGAAACAGTTGAATCGGAGGAACTCTTTTGTTTTCATACCGCCTCCTCTTTCGGTCACCCGAATCAATTAATTCATCGATTTCTAATTATGCATCTTCCTTCTCTCGTTGCAGGTTTATTATGCAAAGAAGAAACGACGGGCCCAGCAGACACAAGGCGATGATGACTCTTCGAATAAAAAGGAGCGTAAACTTTATAACGACGGTTACGACGACGACAACCATGACTATATCATTAAAACTGGTGAAAAGTTCTTGGATCGCTACGAAATCGATTCGTTAATTGGTAAAGTATAAATACAGTCCCCTCCCGGCCCACTTCCCCCTCCACCTGTCTTAGCAGCTTAGCTTTCCTCCTACACTGTAAACTTTTGGTGCACCTTATGTAGGCTTACACAGATACACACACGTACTCAAGAATAAAATCTTAACCCCTTCATGCATCCCTGAGCTTTTGTATGGCCTATTTTGTCTCACCTCCGAAAGTAGGTCATTCAACATAAGTCTAGCGCATAAAAAGTGGCGCCATCATTTCATATTCATAGAATTCACTTCCTTGACACTCCCCCTTCCCTCAACCCCACCACTTTCGCATCGCTTATAACTCATGTGTTTATTTCGATTTTAGGAAAGGGTAGCTTCGGACAAGTGGTTAAGGCATACGACCATGAAGAACAATGTCATGTTGCGATAAAAATTATTAAGAATAAGAAACCGTTCCTAAACCAGGCACAAATAGAAGTTAAACTGCTTGAGATGATGAACCGGGCCGATGCGGAGAATAAATATTACATAGGTGAGTATTGATTTTGTTGTGGTGGGGCGGACTTGATTGGCGCTGGATGGCGGGCGGGGTGACTATAGATTTGGGTGTTGGACTAGGTAATGACCTTTGGAACTGTGCATTTAAGCTCAGAGAACACTAGTTGTCAGCTGTTGTGCCTAGATAGGATCGGGAAGTTTAAGATTTTGACTATCTCAAGACGTTTTGTCGTGTAAACTCCTCTTCGACACTTGTGTATTCAGGAAATCCAGGACTAGGACTACAATATCGAGCGAAATTTCGTCGTGAATTTCTTGCGTTACAATTTGCTTGGCATTTGCAATGAGGTTGAAATCTAGAAAAAGCTGTTTTAATACTGCAGTGTCATTATCCATGACACGTTTTGAGGCATTTCATTATGAGTAACAATTTCAAGCCTGGTAATATCTGCCGCTAAGTTTCGTGCTCAGAATGGGGGCAGTTACAAGAAATAAATATGTGGTCAATTATTCCAATCAGGAGATTGAAGAAAATTAGTTGACAAGTGCTTTATTTAGTCAGGGATCTTGAGAAACTCAGAGAAAAGGAGCGAAATTAGAAGGACGATACCCACTAATGGCTTGCATTTTTTTTTCTTACATTACAAAATGAAGTTTATCCATAATTATATCAAAATTTTTTCAAATCGAATCAAAGTTGAAATTTACAAAATGCAAGACTCGATACATTTCTTCATAGCAAGAATATTGAGCCCCTTAACTCCTTTCAGCAGAACCATTAGGAAATCGCTTTCCCCCTCAGCTGCTAAACGTCTTTGCACTGCATAAGAAGCTGCATTAGGATTGCAAATTATTTCCAAAAACCTGCGGGATTTGTCAAACAAAACGGGCAACTGCAAACAGTGAAACTTTCTTCGCGTTTGCGATTAATAAGAGGTGGTTGCTTTTACAGGACTTTAGTGTAAGACTAGGATGTGGCTCTCTTTTTAGAATCCATTGTCCTTCCAAGAAATAAATTAAAATGGAACTTTTGTATTTTGCAGTTAAGCTGAAACGCCATTTTATGTGGCGGAACCACTTGTGTTTGGTGTTTGAATTGCTCTCCTACAACTTGTATGACCTACTGAGGAATACGAATTTTCGCGGTGTTTCACTGAATCTGACACGGAAATTCGCCCAACAGCTGTGCACTGCTCTACTCTTCCTGAGTACACCCGAACTGAATATAATACACTGTGATCTTAAGCCCGAGAATATTTTGTTATGCAACCCAAAGCGTTCGGCTATAAAAATTGTCGACTTCGGAAGTTCGTGTCAGTTGGGACAGCGGGTAAGTATTGACACCTCCTGATCCCGTGCGTGTGGAGCTGGGTTCATATAAAATCTCTTTGCAGATATACCAATACATCCAGTCACGTTTCTACAGATCACCTGAAGTACTGCTGGGTATTCCGTACGATCTCGCGATAGATATGTGGTCACTGGGTTGTATACTCGTCGAAATGCATACCGGCGAACCACTATTCTCTGGCTGCAACGAAGTCGATCAAATGAATAAAATCGTCGAGGTGTTGGGAATGCCGCCAAAATACTTACTCGATCAAGCGCACAAAACACGGAAGTTCTTCGACAAACTGGTCTCGGATGGCAGCTATGTACTGAAGAAGAGCCAAAATGGCAGAAAGTATAAGCCACCCGGTTCGAGGAAATTGCACGATATTCTTGGTGTGGAAACGGGTGGGCCTGGTGGACGACGCCTTGACGAGCCCGGACATTCTGTCTCAGACTATCTGAAATTCAAAGACTTAATTCTGCGGATGCTGGATTTCGATCCAAAGACACGCGTTACACCGTACTATGCCTTGCAACATAATTTCTTTAAGCGAACAACCGATGAAGGCACAAACACCGCTAGTATAGCAATCTCTTCACCATCGGTTAGTTCATCGTCTTCAGTTCTTAGTCAGCAACAGCATCAGGATCAACAGAGTCACGGTAAGTTGGCCAACTTTTTACATTTGAATCAGTTTTAAGTTTTCTAACTTACGTTTTTAACTTTCCACTCATTTTTCGTTTTCGTTTTCGTTTTTTAATATACATATTTATATGACGATCCTTCCGAAAATTCTTTTGAAATTTGTGACCAAGTGTTGCGGTGCTCTAGAACCTTAGGGCAGCAAAATATAAGACTTTATTTTACTTTGCGGATAGTAAAAGGACTATTCTCGATACTGCTAAATTCGATTTTTCGACATAAAGTAAAGTTTCGTTGTGTTTTTCAATGCTGGCAGAGCAGATTTTTTTCTTTTTTCTTTATAAATACCTTACTTCAAAAGAATCACTAACAGTAGCGAATTCTTCTGTGCAAATAAGCAAAAATAAATTCCATAGAAATAGAAGAAATAGAGAGGGCATGCTTGCTTGCAAAATGGCACAAATTTCTAGATAACGTTAGAAGTGCGTCATAAACTTGCCAAGAGTTTCTCGGTTCGCTCCACTGCAATTGTTGCTTAACAAAATTGTATGTGTAACAAAACAAATTTATTGTATATTTAAACGCATTTCTTCGTCTTTAAAAACCCAAAAATTAATTGTTTAAATGTGCCGTCTAACAACGTCGATAGAAGACAAAAGCATAATTGGTCTATATCTGAAGAGGCAGAAATTCGATTAGAGCTCAGTTTGACTTTGAAGATCGAAAGAGATGAACACATTGACTTCAAAAATTTGTGCCATTTGTATGCGACATCCCCTCCATTAAATTTATCCCAGTGATAAATTCTCATTCTTCAAAATTTCAGGAAATGTTAAATTGCTTAAAACAGTTTTCACGAAGATTCAATTCATATTTTATTTAAATCAACACAGTGAAATGGAAACATACAGCAAAAACAGTTGGTCACAGTTTAAGAATTTCCAGAAGGCCGGCAAATAAAATCTGCTAAAATAGTACCTTTCTAAATTTGACTAAATCAATTCGCTTATGCTTTTGCCTCTTGCCAAATTCATTTTGTTCAGAAATTTTTGTATCATGATCCATTCATGTTCATTTTGCGCATAATTTCAGCATTATTTCTTTAATATATGAAAAATATTCTTTAAAAAAATGTGTAATACAAAAATAAAACTCTGATACTAACAAAGGTATACTTTCTCCGCCTGCTCCTCTTTCCACATCTCGTGAACCTACCTCTCTCCTCCTTTAATGCTTACATTGGGATGCGGTCGCTTTTGTAATCTTAATGACTTGCGCACACACCAAAAACTAACCGACTTGCCATGCGTACACAAAAAGATGACCGTCGATGACTGGTAGTGCCTCGGGATCATAGTATTAACACATCATCATCATCTTCTACATCATCATCAACAGCGGCCACAGCAGTAGCCACCACGAACACTGCTGCTCCTCCACTGGTATAACCTTGTAACCTTCATCATCACTAATACAATGGCTCCAACTAACTAGACTTAAGTTTGTAAAAATGACTAACGTAAATTTACTGAATAGGAGTGATTAAGGCAATTTAAAATAATAAAAAGTGTTATTTGTACGAGCAGCGGTACTCTAAGAACAGAAAAAGATTTAACTTGTTGCGGATAAAATTCCCAAATGACGAAAGAAACGGACGGATCGAGGTTATAGAAGGCGATTTAGCTTTGGGGAAGCTGGCTTTAAGTCTATGTGTATTGTTTTCATTTTAATAATAAATACTGGTGTCGATATTAGTTGCTCTGAAGTCCATTTTCTCTAATAGTTCCTCTTCATTTTTTCCAAGTGAAACTGACTGCAATACAGCTCTGTAAATCTGTCTGTTTTCATTAGATGGAGAGAATAGCGTATCATAGTTCTGTCAGACAAAATTTACCAATAGAATGGTGCTCCCATTCAATTTTGGAGTTGCGTCCATATTAGGCGATGGCACGACAAGGCCAAGTATCGATTCTTAAAACCATCAACGTAATGTCTGTTATCTTTTGCTTTTTTGGTGTCACTTTTGATTAAGACTATAGTCTAATTTCTTGTAAAAAGTTTCCTTTACGAAGGACCCACACTTTCAGCAATACTATTCATACCCTACTCTCCCTTTGTCCCCTACTTTGATCACAACAGACAGACGGTGGTTGGGTAGTACAAAATACTATACTTTAATACTTTTGCATATGAAAGATTGCAAACATTATTCCACACAAGCCAACACGACTGAAAGAATGCACTTTTTCTTTTACAACATTGCAGTTGAAATTTTTTCGTGTTAGTAAGCAAATTGGCTTCACTTTGGCCTAGTTGTTTCCGCTCCTATAACTTCAACTCCGCTGTATGCTCGAAGGTGTTTCATATCACTCGTCAATTGGTCAAGTCGTCGTCTTAGATTATATAGCTAAGACAAGATAGGCCCTTGTTAAAGATATGACGGCTCTCAATCTATTTGTCCACCGTAAAGTTCTATCCTCAGTTGCTATATTGATTCAGTTAAGAGCAACCAAGTTTAGAATCTTCAATGATTCTATGTAACGAATGCCAGCAATATCTTCGCAATTCAACCTTCGCAAGAGCATGTGTAGTGTTATTTCACATAATATTCAGTACTTCATTTTTCTTGTTGTTCCTCCTTGTTCGGTGAATTGCCTCAATTATGCTTCGGACCTGCCTTTTATATATTGTTAGTATGAGATTTTACCAATTTGATTGTAAATTTTCACTTGCAGATATTTTTACACGACAGTATTATATTTATTTTCAAAATTTTCTTCTCCTATTCGTTTTATGGCATGCAATACTGTCGAGGGAAGGGCAATCGCAGCCTCTTCAGTGAGAATTCCAGTGGCGATTCCATTCCATTTCATTCCCAATGATAATGAGCAACTTTTTGAAGTATTGACATTAAATTGGAGAGCCTTATGAGAAATTTGTTTAGTCGCAACACGTATTTTAGTATATTTTAGGTTTGGCACATCCCCAATTTTTATTGTATCGCTTCGGAAAAAGTGAGAAGCACACCAGCTCCCAAAATCGCCTTCTTGCCTCCAAAAGTCACGTTTCAAATTTTGTGAGCCACTGAACGATGGCAAGAACGGGACTAGCTCGTAATATTTAAAAACATTAAATAAAGGGTCTTTACCTTTAAGATATAACACAGATAAACAATAATAAAAAGGTAAATTTATATAGGAAGTAAATAATAATTAAATACAAAGCGAGCAAAGCATATATTTACGGAATTTTTGTACCAGAAAGAAATATAAAGAAGACGTAAAGTAACATGAATTAAGTTTAAGGTAAAGAATTAGCGAAGCAACCAGTAAATGCGAAAACCCCGAGGACCGGGACAAAAAAATAGAAAAATATAAAATTTAAATAAATATGATATGATAAACATAAAAGGACATTAATTTTTTCGATAAACACTAAAAGCAAGTCTTGTAAATAGGAAAAGGACAAAGTAAATGTAAAAGAGTAATAATCATAATTTATAACTAAAATATTATGCAGAAAGAATAGCGAACCAAAGCAAAACAAAACAAAACAAAACAAAACAAATTTAATTAAAAATCGAAAATGTTGATAGGAAACACGCAATCAGTATTGCCAATGGAAAGGAAATGTGAGTGAAATAAAACATATGTCAGGAAAACAGAAGTTATCTCACTGCTAAGACTATTCAGAAAGGTGTAAATGTGTATATATGTATGTATATGTATCCTGTGCACACCTAGCTATACATGCATCTATGCATATGAACATTAAGAACCAACACACCCAAAAACAAAACAAGAACGGATACCTTTTCGTCGGACGATTCGCATTCACACATACGGGACTATCTTTACACATTCATTTGTGATATTCAAAAAAAAGAGAAAAAGAGAAAGATTTTTTGTTGGACTTGAGGCCCGTTGAGGAAATTGTTCAAAAATGTGCAAGTTGGTCTTCGGTCGAAAAACTGGAGTAAAAAAGAAAAAACAAAAACAAAAAAACTGCAACAACCGATATAGTGGTCAAAAAAATTGTAAAAAAATTTTTATGAGAATAAAATAGTTTTGAAAAAAGGAACCGAGATTTCTTGCATGCGTGAAACCTTTTCTAAGACTGTCCAGAGAATTGCAAAGTAGACAGCACAAAGGTGTCCGGAAAACGGAGAGGAAGCCCGTATCTCGAAATGTTGCTGAAACACCTCCAACAAGCTCCAAATTTCCCAAATCAAAAGAACCGCCTAACGCCCTACTAACCTTCCAAAACCAAACATTCTACCACTAGCCATTAGCCACTAGCCACTACTTCAAAGCGGATTAAAATGACTAAAATATCTTATCCAGACGTCAACTAACAAAGCGGCGCATAGGTAATTGTCTGTTTTTATGCCTTTTATTTTTTTTAAAGAAAACTACTAACACACTCGATCGTAGTCAGTATTTTACCCCAAATAGAACATAATAGAACATCCTTTTGGTTTTTAATTACTCACACTGCAGTGCCTGGTGGTAGCTTTTTCTTTGTGTAAAGCCCCCATAGCTGTACGATTTTTAGTTTAAAGCACCCACCACATCCACATCTACCGCAATTTAACATCCATTTCTTATGTTTTAGTATGTATGTAGCAAACAAACGGAAAGGCTATTTGTAACAATTTCTAAAAGCGTCACCATTTTGTTCTAGAAAGCTTAACTACTTGCCACCGCCACTTCAGATCAAGAATTGCCCAAACGTTTAAAAGTTACTTTTCCGCCAACTTTGCAAATTTCGTCAAGTTGTCAAGCAAAATTTACGCTGTGCCGGCGAACAGATCTAGTGCGGACGGAGTCGGCGACCTTCAGCACATGAAATGGTGCTTTTAGCAATCGTTATAAAGCCGCTACATTTTTAAGCAATTTCTCATTTAACCGTAGAGCTTAACAGCCACAAAATTTTTATAGATTTTAGTGCAATTTTAATTGGAATTTGAGCCAGCAAGTTTTTAATTTATTCTACATTTCACTAATTAGGAATTTTTTAAAGGATTAATGCTGCATCCCGGAGCTCATTCCTCTTCATCGTCGTCAGCCTCTTCGGGTGTACAAACAACAGGACTGTCTGGTTCTGCAGGTCTGACGACAGCAGCAATGCAATCGTCGACACATCCGCGTCCAGCTCGAATTGATCAGCTCATGAAGTTCTTTGACCAACAACAGCAACAGCAGCAACAACAACAACAGCAGCAGCAAACACTGCACGCACAACAGCAACAATTGCAGTCGGTGCTGTCGCCGTCGTCAACATCCTCAAACTCATCATCCTCGGCGACATCTCAAGGAAGTACGACGAACAATGTAAACTACCCACACGCCATGGACTGCGATCCACCGTTTATGCCCGCACAATGTCCGCCCAGTCACAGCCATTCAGCGCAGCAGCAGCAACAACAACAGCAGCAGCAGCAGCAGCAGCAGCGGTACAGCTCAAATTCCGGACATCTGCACCACAGAAACAACCATCGAACTTGTGTTCACTACTCAATCCCTCCGCCCAATAACATTCTTACCCAAAATGCGTCCCTGATGTCGTCGCTGCCCACATCGTCGTCAGCGGTTCACGGCAAAGCGCCCGCCCTGCTCAACTACGCTCCGGCATCGCTACCGATAGAACTAGGCCACGCGGGACCCAGTCTCATGATGTCTGACGCCAGCGTTGTCGCTGCTACTTCCTCGGGCCCCGGAAGTTACCAGCACCATTACAGCCATCACCCGTTCATGGTCAGCATGAGCGAATCCACAGCCCCATCGAACAGCATCCAGCCGAGTAAAACGAGTCGCTCGAATGCGCCCACAGCTAACTCAAACGACCGCGAGGGCTCCCCAATGGTCGGTGTGTGCGTGCAGCAGAGCCCTGTCGTAATTCATTAACCCGGGGATCAGACTAAACCCCCTATTAGGTCCCATTTTACTCCCTTCATTTTAGCCCATTTGTCGCCCTCCCCCCGTTTTTTTAAGAGAATTTCAGACGTGCACTCTCGAGTTCAACAGAGCTCCGAGCAGATTTCTGCCGAGGCTGGCTGAATGCACATGAACCCCAAATTTGGAGTCACTTCCAAATTGGACCAACCACTGCTCCCCATTGCTGCAGATGTCCAAACCGCAAGGAACGTCAGGATATTCATACAAAACCTGTGATTTAGGAGATACACTTTAAATTTTAATTGTTATTTTAAATAAAGTAAAAATACGTTTAATTCTGTTTGATCGCAGCGCGCCCAGGACCCGCGCGTCCCGTCCCGCCCCGTGCCCGTGCCCGTGAGGCGGCGCCCCGATATTTATTGAAGCCACTAATTGTAGACTAAGACACTAGGCAGACCGAGTCCAGCCGACTAAGTACTCCTAGCTCTATTTAATTTGCGTTTGATTCAAGTTGATTTTACTTAAGGACAGTTCTAAGTAAGAATAAAGTGTAGACGTAAGCTAAAAGTGATAACTGTTAATTTTACTGTACTTTCCGTGGTATTTTATTTCTCTTGCGTTCTCTAATTTTACTTTCAGTTACTTGTGACTAGCGTGTTAAGTCTAGATCTTTCGATCGTCTAAGAGCTCAGATAACTGCCAATAGGAGATATTTTGGTAGCGATAACTGTGTATTGTAATGGGGCTGAACATTACCAATATATACGTTCGTAAGCATTCTCAGTATTTGATTTGAATTGTCTGGTGTGCGGGCCGTCGAGTCTCCCTTTACACGTGGATTAAAGGGTGGATGGCGGAATTTCTTTCTTTCTTTGCGGACCTGATCATATCCCTCCAGTATTGTTGAGGTTATTTCTTTCTTGATTGATGTTTATTACGTATATGGGCGCTTTCTAATATTCATCAATGGTTGTGCTTTACACAAGTGAAATGCATCATGGTTCATTGAATACATGAATTTTGTTTAAATTCACCATTGTATCATGGTGAATATTGCATATGGCCAGCGAAAACCTTGTTCTGATATATCTACAAAGTTGTCTTATATGTTTTAATTCGTTGCTAATAAAAATAAACCTTCGCCAAGAAGAACTGCTAAATCTTTCCCTCTCGTTAGCCATATTGCAAATTTTACAGCCTTACAAAATACTGTGACATTTGAGTAAAGTCAGCAATAAATCACAATTTTTCCGTGATGAAAGTGATGGAATCACAATATTGACATTGGTTAAATAAAGAACGAAACTGATGAAAATCACGATGAATGATGAAAAAAAGAATTGGTGTTTTTTCACAAAATGATTATCATGTACACCATGATGAATATTAGAAAGCGCCCTATGTCTTAGGTGCACAGGTAGATCGCTGTTGTAAGGAAACAAACTGCAGAGGCCGCTATGTGGGATCAGACTCATTTCTTTTCTTTTTTTTTTTTGTGTGGGGAAGTCACCTGGTCTTACAAGCCTCTTAACTTCTCAAAAAGTAGTCTGTTCATTTTTCGTCTGTGCTTCCCCGTATTTATAGTGTAAACAGCACAGCTTATGCAGAACAAAGGAGAAAACATTCACCTGAAAAATGTTGCACTGTTCTGAATCAAGGCAACCGAACGAAGTAAGGCCGCTGCTGAAATAGCGCGTAACGTCGGGGAGTAAGATGACTGCGATTTTGATGCCCCTTTTTGAGTTTGTACGGTGTTTGCAAGAAGGCTAGCAGACTCAGTGGGGAGATATGTTGCGCTGAATCAACATTGTAGGCCAAATGTGGACAGCATCTATGCAGGATTCCACACCCGAGATGCCTACTCAACTAGTGGCTTGAATTCAAGCACTGAATTGCTCCTAGAAAATTTTAATTGATACCCGTGAGAAAGTTCAATTTCGAACTGTGCACGTGGAATTACCTTGTCGCTTGGGAAATGCACAATCAAACGTGACGGCACTGTGATCTCTGAAGGCTTCGCATTTATTTATGTCTAGCCCTGAGTCGTGCTTGCACTAAGAACCAAGGCCTGACAAATGGCGTTTTTTAAAGGTTTTTCCTATGGGAAAAATAACTTTCTTCAGAGTTTGAAAACCTATTAATGGGGTGCGGGAGATGTACGATGCGTAATTAACCGTTGCTTGTCGTGTCTTCTTTTTGACGTTGCGCCACTGTGTGGAATTCCATTGGACCGGTTCACACGCGTTTTCTGGCCTACATGCAGCACATCATGCTCATGCCCATACGTGTCCGCTTGCAACAGAACGCCTGAGACGCTTTTGCAGTATCCATGAAGTGCGTGACGCGGTATAATTTGGTTATGTAGGTGTTTTGCATCCTAGAATTAGAATTGAAATGCGCTGCACGAGTAAAATCCCCTCTCAAACCCTTTACCTATCGCGACCGGCTTTGAATACACGCTTTACAAGTAAACTTTTCAAAAGTTATCGAAAGGAAGCATAAAAGAGCCGTCAGCAACTTTCCACACTCCAGGGAATTATCCAAGTGCTGGTGCCCCTTCAATGGCGGCACACCTAAAAGTGAACCATAAACGAACAAAACCATAGACACGACAGTCAAAATGAGAAAGAAGTGAAGTACTTTTTGTAGCATCGCAATATCGTCTCGCATCCCAAGCTTTCAGCCTCCCTCGTCCATAGATGGAATGAAAATAAAAGGATCAAAAGTCAGTACCCCGGGTGTGGCTTGAGATGAGGTCCTGATAGTTTGTCGCAAGCTTTACAGAAGTCTGCATGAATGCAGTCAGTTTATGAATTATTACCGAAACCAGTGATTAATGCCAGCGTGTATGGTGGAATGTAATATTCTTGGGGTTGTTCTTTATAGAGGCTTTATCCGCCCTTGATCTTAAAGCCATAAACAGAAGAAATCAAGCCTGGACGAAAATTGCGGAATAAAGAAACCGGGGGAGGCAGCTCCACTTAGCTTGTCGTTGAGGTCGGGCATTGTCGACTCCCAAGGGTCTCTTGCCCCATTTACCTACGACCCGCGGGGACCTATATTGCGGGATGTTCCTGGAAAATACCAAATTTGTTCATCGCAAGGTTTCTGCTTTGGCTTGTTCCAACCTGCACCTCTTTCCCATACTGAACTCAGGGGTGTTCGCGACGCGACCCAAACCGCAGCTGACTTCCTGCCTGTCAGATCTTAGCAACTTCTGACCTTACATTCGATGTAGCTCGCATAGAGTTCACGTGTGTCGACAGTCGTCAGCAATATCTTCGAAATCACTTTCCTGTGCTGTCCGTAGTCCACCGAGCTAGCAAAAAAAAAGAAAAACAGTAGTATGCCTCGTTCGTTGGGAAAGATTTGTAGATCAGGAGCACTTCATACAAATATGGTACCTAACACCACTTGGAAACTGAAAAATTGATGAAGCATTAGCGTTGGAGCAAGAGCACGCCAAGCAAAAAGGGGCTTCTTGGAAAGCAAGCAAATGACTGCATTGTAGACTTGTCTGGGAGCACAGGAGGACTTGGTGAAGTCTCGTCGTCACCATCCAAACCAGGGTTCTACTCCAGGCAATATACTTCATCAAGGAATTGCAAGAGCATTCCACTATTGCAAATCTACTCATATTGTGTAATGCCGCAGAGATCTGTTTCCCCTCAGGTTGAGTGATGCGGCTGCACAATATCAGAATTTTAGAACACACCTGCCCCGCACACATGCATACACGCTCTGGAATAGGGAATAGGGACTTCCGGAAGGGTAACACACAAAACACAGCAGTAATTTCATGGAATTGTTATTCGGTTCAATTTCACTTAAATCTAATGTCTTCGAACGGCTTAAGGTCGGTAAGTGCTTACGGCTAAGTTAATGGAAATGTCTTTAAAAAATATCAACAGTTGAGAACGCGGTCTACAGTAAAGTGCGCTGCTAGTCTATAACTAAGGGTCCTAGTACTAGGCAACTGCACGCAACAGTCGACTCTTGAGCAGTTACGTTGCTTCCTTAAAACTAATCGTGCGATCCGCTGGGTGCGAACTGGAATTCGGACGTGTCTAACACCTCCGCCCGAATCGCAGCGGTAAGAACACAACAAATCACACAAACCTGTTGTACGTGTCTCCTGCGGGATCAACTTGACAGGGGGAGGAAGACAAGGAACAACAAAACCATACATCGTCGGGTCCATGCCAAAGCCGGGAATGTGTAAAACTGTTGCTTTGAGATTATTGTATTCTATTGTATTCTGTTTCTTTCGACTATGACATAAAATTGTCTATTGTTTTTTTATGATTACCTGTTTTTGAAAAAGTTATTGCACATCCGCGGCTCCAAATTTTAAAAAAATCACATTCGTGGTTTTGGCATAGACCCGACGATATTGTCCTCTCAGTTGCGACCACTTTCAAAATTGAGGTGTCCTGTGCGGACGATCGGCGGTAACTCGCACTTTGCATAACTTTTCTTATTGTTCTGCATCTAAATATCTTTTATCTTTTAGTTTAAATATATCACAGATTTGTTAGTTCTTCCTACGATCTCCTACGTCTAAGATGTGTTGAATACCTTACGCCACGCGCTGTGGCAACAGAATCATCTATTCGACTGCGACACACTTTTATGTGGGCGCAGCACGGTAATATGGCGCTTAGCTTAGATGAAAAAGTCTCACGAAGCGAACTCAGCTGTTGGAGTTAAACTCGCGGGGGAAAAGTTTGCCTTATGTTAGATAGCAAAGTCGGTCTACTTAAGTCTTGGGGGCAGTGGAAAAGGACTGCGTGGGCCGCCTTCTTCGGTGAAAAGTGTTGAAATCATCAACAACAGCGTGATTTGCTCCTAAACAAAAAAAGCTCTAGTTGGATAAGGCCTGAAGTAATGGAAAAACAGGACTGCTAGTTAAGAGTTAACTCCGGAGAAGCTTATTGAAACATTGAAATTTGTAGAATGACCCACGCAGGCCTCTCTTCAGAACAGCGAGGGCACCTGATAAACCTGCGAACTGAAAGAAGAGCAGCCCTGTAAATTGCGACTCTATTTCTAAAGAGAGAGAGCACTTCTCCAGTCTTTACGGATTGAGCGAAACAGGAAATTCACTACCCTAACACTGCTACTTTTGTGGCAAGCTAAGACAGGGTTAACTCGTCGAATTGGTGTTAGTTAGACTATTCCTAAATTAGTACCTAAAAGCTAATGGCACCATATATCCCTTTAGACATTTCGCTCGAAAGCTCAGCACATTCCCAAATGGAGCAATACGTTCAGCAGCAGCATTGAATAATTTGACTTGCTAGAACTTGTATGAATTCAGCGTCCACACTGTAACTGATGGAACTGTATTCAACTCCTACTTTTACAGCAAATTGACCCAATCGAAAACAGGACAGATGCAGGCTCATTCTGAAAAAAACGGCTGAGCGAAATGCCAAATCCTTAAAAGCTACTTCCTAGTCATAATTCTAGACTGTAGTTGAGTTGAGTTTAGCAGGCGCAGGTTCAAAGATGGAGACCTCTTCAACACTTTCACGGTTATAGCGCTGTCGACTCCAAGACATGACAGGGAATTTTCCCTGAATTCGAGCCAACCCTTGGCGGCGGTGTGATTCCTTGCAGGCTGCCCTTCCTCCCCTTAACCAAGGAATTCGAGTTCAACTTGCTGACATCAACCAAATTAGAACAAATAAAAGGATCTGAATTAGGAGTCTGGGCGGCATTCTTGGCCGGGGCGGCTGCTACACCTACGCTAAAATTGTTATTGCTTGAGGCCCTTTGCCTGCCGTGGATAAACCTCTGTGGCGCATGCACATCACCCTGCGCGTTTCCAGCTGCATTTATCCTGGACGGGAACTTGTTGAGGTTCCTTTGGTCCGCCAGTCTGGCACTGAGACGGTGAACGGTTTCTGGCGAAAGTATCGATGTTCGATTTGAGCGATATTCCTGGTGTAAATCGTAGTTCGGCTTCGAATTTACTGATCGCCTCGAAGGCGGAAAGTCTGTGGAGTCTGTGCTTGGCAGCGGGACATATTTTTCCGGGAAACCATCCCTGCGCCCTGTATTAGTCGACTTCTTCCCCGCCTGACTCGATCTTTTCAAATTAAAAAAGTTCTGATTGAAAATTGTCGACTTGTTGCTTTTCTCACTTCTCTGCAGTTCTACTGGGCTTTCCCTACAGGAACTGTGCGTCTCTGACGCTTTCGGCTCCATAATTGCGCTGAAAGCTTGACCCGCCTTCAACTCGGACGTGGGTGAAATTTTTTGCTTAAAACTAAACGTCTTTTCTGCAGGTTGCTGCTGCTGTTGTACTTTCGGTTGCTTCCTGATTGAAAGGTCCCCTTGATCTCCTCTTCCGTCAGTCGCTCTAGGAGGCAGTGAATTTCGCGGGGGCTCCAATTTTCGCAGATTCTCGTCTGAATCGGCCTTCTTGAAGAGCGAAAAGTTCCTGAAGTTGCGACGCTCGAAAATGGGGGTCTCGTTTACGCGCAAGACCTTCGACTCTGCTGCCGAGTCCTCACTGCCAGAGTTAAGAGCTGCCCTTCTAAACATGCTCACAGAAGAAGGTTGCGCGGATGGACTGACTTTGAAATAGTTTCGCATAGAGTTCTGGGAATTTGTCAAGTTTTGCTTGCTGGCTTCATCTAAGCTCTCAAACTTGGACTTGCACAGATTGAGTTTGGCCCTGATGTCATCTAAGGCTGTTTTATACGATTTTTGCCCAATCGACTCCTGGACGCGCAGGATGGGCGATGTCGGTGATTTCACACCTGTTTCGTCCGCCAGCGGTGATTTGCGACCAGCAACGGTCGTCGTCTTCCTTTCAGATGTGCTGGCCGACTTCCGCGGGCTGAGTCCTTTGCATATTCTGTCTAATCCTCGATTGACGTTCGATTTCAGGCTCTGCAATTCAGCACTGCTTTCAAATGACGACTTTCTACTAGACACAGACATGGGAGGACGGCCTAATTCTCTTTCCGGAGATCTCCTGGGACTGCACTGCTTACATGCGAGCGACTTCACAACAGCAGAAGTAGTAGCCATTGACCTAACATTGCATTCAATGTCGGAAGCAACGCTTTCCTGCGAAGATCTCCGGCTGAACGCTATTCTGCCACGATCCACAGCGATTCGGGGTATCGGCGACTTACGAGTGGAGTTCTTCGACCTGATATTCATCCTTTTTTTACTATCATGGTCCGAAGAGACACTTTCAAGGGAGGACATGCGGCTGGCTGGAGTCTTCACACGTTCTGAAGACGCATCTTTGCTGGTTTCTGTTACGCTGTTTTTGCTCTTGCTTCTGTCTGGAACGTTCATAGCGGTGTCCGCAATAGGAAGATTCGCCTCGATGTAGTTCAAGCTGGTGTCACAACTGGAATCAAAGTCAGAACAGTTGTCTAGGTCCTTCACGTTGTTGAGTGATAAGTCCCCGTCGCGTAGGTGAATTATAAAACCCTTCTCACCGTAAGGTCGCTCTCTGGTAATTTTCTTCTCGCGTCTTTCTCGGCTAAAAAGCTCCCGATCGTTCTCCAGACTGTTCTTAACCGCTTGTAACACCTGTTCGGTAATGTCACTCTTGTTTACTTCGATTAAACTGGTTGGTCCAGACAGTGTTTGGGTCTTGTCACTTGAATTGATAGTATCGTCCCCCTTTGCGTCACACACTACCAACTTTTCCTGGTTTTCCTTATTGCGCAGCATCCGCTGCTGCCTACGAGTTCGGATGCTATCCCTGATTCGGTCTCCACTTGGCGAAAAGTCCTTACTCAAATGGGGAGACTTTGGGATGTCGCGGATAAAGGTCCGCTCGTCGGATTTCTTTGAGTGGTCCTGCGCGGAATCCCCGTTCTTGGCATTCACCCCCACTTCGAGCAAACTATCACGGCTCTGGCAGTTCTTGTCGTTGGACTTGGGAGTTAAGACGCCATCAGGCGTCGAGCTGAGACTGGACTCTCGGCTAGGCGAACCTTTGTAGTGTTCGATGTCAAAAACTAAATCCGGTGGCAGAGGGTGTCCTACAGCTATGTGCATGGCCAGGCTTTCCAGCCAGACCTCCAAAACTTCAAACGGCGGCCTGTGGAATAAAATTATCAGAATAGGTGCTGTGCAGCCACAAGCCAACTTTTAAACTACCTTTTGTCTGGGTTCAATTCGCAACAGAGGAAGGCAATTTTGTAGAAGGATTCTGGGCACTGGATGCAAAATTTCTCCTTGAAAACTTTCTGATTGAGTCCAAAGTCCGATGTTCGCGGCAAGTAATCGGGATCAGCCTGAACGCGCCCAATAATCTGGAAACGGACAAAGTCCACCGTTTAGGGGTTGAAAGGAAAACAGAGGTAGCAAACGGAACAAAGTGGACATACCTCACAGAGCACTATTCCGAAACTGAAAATGTCAACTTTCTCGTCATACTTGTTCCCCTTCATCATTTCCGGCGCCATCCAGTAAGGGTTGCCGACCACAGTATACCTTTGTCTTCTCTGACGACTTTTGCTGCGCCCTGTAGTGCCCGTCCCGCTCCCAAGCCACTTGTCACTAGTACTGTACAGTGGCGAAGTTATAATTCTAGCTAGTCCGAAGTCAGCTACTATCACAGTCTTGTCCTCGCGCACGAGGCAGTTCAGAGAGTTCAAGTCGCGATGGATGATGTTCATGGAATGCAAGTAACTCATGCCGCAGGCAATGTCTTTGGCGAAGGAGATCCGCTGTTCCCAAGGAAGGGGCAATCCAGAGTCATGGATCAACTCCTTAAGCGAACCTCCTGGGATGAATTCAGTTACCAAGTGTAGTTTCTTTTCCTTGTACAGCACTCCAATGAATCGCAGCACGTTATGGTGCGACAAAGAGCGGAGGACAGCGACTTCTTTCAGGAAATTTCGCTGAGCCTCTTCGTCGACTCTGTACAGCTCCTTAAGTACCATTACCTCCTTGGTCACTCGGTGGGTGACTTTATAAACTTGCCCGAAGAAGCCCTTGCCGAGTAATTCCCCCTGAACTAGGTCCGAGGCACGAAAGATTCTTTGAGGCTTGGGTTCAACGCGGAAAGATTTGGTTCGAGCCAAGTCATATAGTTCGGGATTCGGTGGGTGGTTTTCGTCAAGCAACTTCGACATACTGGAGCACCGCTCCTTTTCCTTAAGACTGTTCGTCGCATTCGCGCAATTCATATTTAAATTCTTGCACTTACGCAGCTGGCGTGTTTTCGTGCCGCTTATGTAGCCCTCATCTTTGCGCTTAAACAAGCGCTCCTTTTCTTGCTGCGCACACTTCCCAGAACCCTCAAAATTTCCATTGGATTGCTTTCCTCTGGGATCATTCTTGTTCACGTCTATGACTTGAAGGGGGGTTCCGGTGCGCATCACGTCGGTCTGGCTACTGCTACGACTAATCTCGTTTGGATCGTGCTCGATCGTCAACTGCAGGATTTTTTCGGTGTTCTGAATGAGGTTATCAATGTGCTCTATAGACGAGTCCTTTACTGGCGTGCCATTGACCTCTAGTATTCTGTCTCCAATGTGAAGAGACATGAGCTCTGTGTTAACATCGATCCTGCAAAGTGTAGGCGGTCAATGTACAGTCTGTTAAGTAATAAGACACGCAAAATTGTGTTAAGAAGCTTCTTTAGTGCCAAAGGATTTAACTTGCGGCTAATTACAGTGATCAATCCAGGCACATTTATGTGATGCCTCAATGTCTGTTACTCTTAAAAAGTTTTGTTAAAAGTGTTGTGCAGGCAGGATTCGTGTCACCCATAGCCTTTCCCGCATCGGTGATGCGGTGGATAACGCAATGGTCAAGAAAATCACAAAACCATTTGGTGTTGCAACAATCAAGTGGATCGGAGTTTGGCTCCAAAGTGGTATCAGTTGCCGAGAAACAGACAAATACCGCTATGGCAGCGATAAAATAAAGAGTTAAGATTCGTGTAAAGGCCGACAACATTTTGCAATTCAGGAAGAAGAATCTGAGGCTTTACACTTTTGGTCTCGTTTTACCGTTCTGAGGAAAGAAAATAAGAGCAGTGGAAAAGGACACTGCACTAAGAGCATCAGAGACTGAGCTGAAGCCTAAATACAGGACATCTTCTTTATACGCCTGACAGAGGCACCTTTTCATATGAAAGTAAAAAGGACTTTCGCAAGCGTGTTTGAAGCGTTTAAATCCATTTAAGTGGGTAAAAAAGTGTCCCTATCAGAATCTGAAGTGTACGTTGCGAAGCTACTTTGTTCAATCACGATTATGTGACGAAAGGCAGTTCGCCATACAACTGAGATGGAGCAGGAAGAATTCTCAGCAAACCCTTATTACCGAATTGAAAGTGGTGCAGCAAATAATTCAATAATTTGGAGATCTTTGCGGGATAAATGCTTCCGACGTCTACCAAAGTTCGATTCTTTTCTACCAACAGAGTCATTATTCTAAGAACTCTTTGAGTGTTACAACAACGGAATAGTTCGAAATCCACGGCAGTCAATGTCCAGTGCAGCATTTGTCAAGATACATTCAAAACGTGTCGACTACACCAACTTTTCTTAAATGCACCTTCCAAGCACTTTACTGATTTCCTCCTTTGAGAGAGCTTTTACGACAGAATAGAGAACCAATCAGAGTCCCATCAGGATCAACCAAATGTTGTTGACGTCATAGGGTTATTGGCTAGAGCTATTAATATCAATCCATCTCATTTGGGGTAAGGGTTAGTGCTGGCTGGTTTTAATCCTTGATTTTTATGTTTATCAAGTATGTGGGTATATGCCTGCCCTTGATCATTAGAATTGAAGGTATATGAGCCGGATCTGCACGATGGGTTTTGGCGTAGCGTAATATTTAATTTTCATAGAACAATTTCTCGTTTCTGATGAGACTTCTGATTTGGTCTCTGTTCTGTGCTTTTACCCTTTCAAATTTGAAAGTATTCTCGTCCACCGAGTGCTTTTCTCTAATTAAGGGTGTGTTTATAAAAGTAGGCATAGGTGCAACATGGCAAGGCAAGTTCCAAAATCTGGAACAATCTGAAACGCGGCGTATTGTTGCTTACAAATTCTTAAGCTGCTTAGACCTAGCGGCACTACAAACACAAATCAGCAGCAAAACAAGAAAAAAATGTTAGTAAGTGATTAGTACCTATAGAAGCCACAGCAAGAGTCAAACGCAGACGAGATGATCGAGAATACGTACTTCCCCACGCGTCCGTAAATCCTACAGATAGACCTTTTCAAGAAAAGTTAAAATTTGAGTCCAACTCTCCCCAAGCGGACCATCACCACAAAAAGATTAAGAAATGCTCCTTACTCTGAAATCCGAACGCCTCGACATGCCGAATCCGTAGTAATTGGTGCGCCAATCTGGTTCTCATCAACGGACAGCCGGAGCCCACTCTTGGTTCCCTTCTTCCAGGGGATCTCGATTAAACGAATTGAGTGCGGAGGTTTCTTATAAGATCCCGAAGGAGACTTTGAGAGCGGATTCATTTGCCGCTTGTAGCATTGTCCACAGTACAATTTCGACCTTTCCACGAGAGCGTATGACTCTCCGTCTCCGATGAACGCCGCGCAAGAGCCACAGCGAAAACATTCTGGATGAAATTTGTGATCGCCAGCCACCATCACTGGCCCAGTGATTACAGCGCCACATTGCTGGCATGATTCTCCGAACTTAGTCCAGTAATCGTCACGACAGAACAGCAGGCCGTCCTTCTCAAAGTACCAGCTGGACAATTTGGCGTCGCAAGCGGAACATCGAAAGCAATCTGTATGCCACTCCTGATCCAGCGCAGACACATATTCTTCTTCGTAGACGGGATTCAAGCAGCCGGAACAGGATATTGTCGATTTTTCTGAGGAAAAAGAAATGCTGCTGCTTTAGTGCTACTTGAAAAGTTAATTTCTAGGGTTAAAGACAGATTAACACTACACGAACCCTGCTTGTTACAATGCATAAGTAATTCATTTATACATGCATTCACTACCTTGCTATATTAAGCTATTGTACTATGGGTTGCCTTCAGTGAGGTCATAGGTTACCTACATGGGAATTCATTATTGGATACCACCCTTAATAATTATCTGACGCGTCTTGACCTTATTTTCCTCCACAGCCTTATTTCCAATAAAGAGCCGTAATATCTTTATGAAAAGTTGCAACCGTTGGCTTCCACAAGAAGCCTGAAATGTGCCTCACGATCTTTTGAGATGTGTTCTTATTTTCTCCAGGCAATCCGAACGTGAAATGACCCCCCTAACCGGACTCGGTGCATGTTCTCCCACGGCCCACGTTGTAACAAATGCATTAATGCACTAATTGAGTAGCAGGTGGCAATAATTTCTTCGAATTTTCTCTATTTATGTACTTATATATTTTCTTTGTTAATTCGAAGGTAAATCTCTTCAATAAACCTGCAAAAGCATTACACTGATAATTCTACGATTCCTCCAAGAATCCTTTTGCCCCTTAAAGTTGACCTCCCAGCAATCTTAGTACCCTAAAAACCTAAAGATCCCGTGTGGATGTGTCTCTTGAGAGCATGTTTTGCCTCGTATAATCATATATTGTATAATATGATTCCTCAGGGGATTATAAGACTGCTGCTGCGACGACAGCTGTAGAACTTAGCTGTACTTCTGCAGCCCTCTGAAGGAATTCATATGCCCTCACCACGACGAGGATGATTAACGTTCCGTAAATTCTAGTGGACATTGTGAGGTTTTTAATGCCTGGAAGAATTTGGGCTGAGGCTTCGTGTAATCAGACAACAGAACGAAAGTGATCTTCCCCAAAAAGTCTCCTCCTACCAGAAAGAGAACTTCAAGGGCAAGCGAATATTTATTTGAAGCACGAAGCACGACGTTCGCCAGCTGATTACGAAATGAGATGCAAACTGGTGGTAAAGACGAAACATTGTTGACTTTTGTCCTCGGAAATCATGTGGGCGGCAGATTTTCTCGACTTAAAGAAAGAAGCCTGGCAACTCACTGTCACTGCTCTGTTCACTTTGACTTTCCTCCTTAATCGCGTGCACCCTTTTGAGAGCAGTCATTATCTTTCTAGCACAAGGGCTAGAGCTGCGACGGGGCCTTCAATGAGTCACAGTACTCCCGATCAACACCAACGAACACTGGGGATTCTTACATCATCACAATCACTCTATGCGAGACCCCAACAATTATCAGCCACCAATTACCGAGTTCTGCTCAGGGCGAAGAAACACAGCGATTTGAATACAAATCTGTTTTGATTATGCGGAAATTCCAATACGATGGCTGAAGTCCCATCCCACGCATGGGACTTCTAATTTGTTATTTTCGGCCAGTCTGCTTTAATTCAATGCAATTTCAGAGTCAAACGCCGCAGATCTCCGTAAATTTCCCACTTAACTAGTTCCAGACAAAATAACCACATCATTACTTACCGAGATTACAGTTTTCTTCCATCGTTACATGTTATTTGTTTGCGACGCGAACTTGATTGAATTGAAAACGAAAGGACGTACCATACCAAATGACAATTAACGCAAATTCAGTGTAGACAACGTAGGAAATACGAAAATCAGATCAAGTGTCAGAAGGTATTTTCATAGATTTTCAATAGGTGACGCTTTGTGTGAGTGTACTAATTTTGAAATTGTTCTAAAACATGTACTAAAACCCGTTGTAACTCTGTTGTAAGGTTTGAAAATAGTAGTCATTTGTAAATAACAGGTTTAGGTTGAAAGCTTAGGTAAAAGCTGCTTTAAAGCTGTGTGAGCTTTCTATTATTTACAAATTCTTTCATTTAAGATTTTAAGCTTGGCTGTAATCAGCTGATTGCTGATTTCAACTTTTTCTTGGAGCTAAAATCGTCTCCTCAATTTAGTGACAGGTAAATCTTAATGTGGTGAAGCTCGATTGTGGTTGTTGCTTTAATAGTGATTCTTTTCGATTTATGGATAAATTTTACTTTGTGTCTTGTGATTGACATTTGTGTACTCGTACTCGTACTTAACCTAATAGACGCGCTTCGCGAAAGTGCAATTCAAGAATTTTCGTTCTTTCCTGCTCAAGGCGAACATGTTTTCTTCGCTTTTCTAGTCACTTTCGGCTGTTGCGCCTGCTGCCGTCGATATATTAGCAGTCGAGTCTGGTAGGAGTATACTTATTACTTAATCTGGTGAATTTGTTATTTCCGCCTGGAAAATTTTGCTTTCAGTGGTGCTGCAAATGCCAAATCCAATCCGAAAATTGGCTTAAAGCAAAGTAAATGCATGAGAACTACATAAAAATACTAATTTATGTGTTTCTAGCGCCTATATACAGCAGACAGTAAACATTGGCCGCGATATCTTGTTTTCTGAGAATAGTCCCGTCTGTTTGTAAACTTTGTACAAAGCATCGCCTTATCGGCTACTACTACTACTGCTCAGCCTTAACTGATAATTATAATTATTCGGAAATCAAACAACACACACTCGATTTCGAGCACGGTAATGATGCTGAAATTCGTTTTGGGAGACAGCTCTTCGTGATTTCGTTTCCATTGTAATTCATGAGATTTCTGCTTGTTCAAAGTAAACTGGGAAATTCCATGGCTTGTGGAACAAAAGCCGCGTTTATTGCGCGTGAAACTGATAAAATTAAGACCTGTTTACTTGGAGTGGTTGCGGCAAAACGCTCTGCTGCAGTGCACATGCGACATTCACTTTTAGCACCAGAATCAGAACTAAAACTCGGAAATAAATATCCATTTATCTACTGGCTTCGTTCCCTTTGATTCTATTGCCTCCCGCTCAGCGCTCGTTTTTCTTAGGACGTGCCATTTGCGTATCTACCTAATGCCCAAGCTTGGCAAATAGGGACTAAGGATTCTCCAATACATTTTGCCGGAAGGCCGACACCCGACAAGTATCAGCCCAAGTGGTTACTAAATTACCATTATCTCTATGACTTACTTATGTTTGTTAGGCAAATTAGCAGAAAAAGCAAAGTGGTGGGTGTTCCACGCTTATCTTCAGTCATCAGTTTTGCACTACTTAAATAAGCGTGGGTTAAAATAAATTCGGGCTTGAAATAAATATCATTAGCAATTCGAATTTGTAATAATTATTGTCAAAGTGGTAATGTCGTGGCGCCAGTTATTCCAACTTGTTTACTCCAATAGGTGGCCAACTTGCCGTGCAGGCTGTTTCGCGCTCCGCTGGCTTTCACTTTTCACACAGCAAGCGCGGTTTCATAACTTTTTGCATAATTGAAACGCGCCCACAGCAGGTCACAAAGCAGGCAGAGTCTAGTTCAATTGCCGAAAATTCCCATTAGAGTGCTGGGAACTGAAACAATATTTGAACATCCACACTAATACATTTTTAGGAATCGTTTAATTATTAGATATGGGGAAATCGCGCGAGTAAGTATTTCCCCTTGGAAGAAATAACAAAACAAGTTTACTATCTGCAAAATCCCCCGGCAGTGAGTTCTGACTGCTTCATTAAAGACTGTGTTTTCAATCGTTTCAGGTAACGCGAATGTTGTAAACAAAGTGGGAAGTCCGACAGTTACCGTTAGATATGTCCCACCACCGGATGTCCTTCTATTGGGACGTAAATGTTGGCGAATTCCTTTTCCCAGGACTAGATGTAGCTGGCACGAACGCGCTATTAGTACTCGGCGTGATCTTGGTATTTCTCACGGTCGGATATGAGGCTCTTAAGGTAAAGTCTTTTTCGGTCAGTGTGACACTTGTGAACATGTGAGGAATACAAATTTCTGAATTTATTTCGATACCTCTTTGTATTTCTTTAGGTCGTGCAGACACAGGCGCGAGCCCGGGCCGCTCGAGAGAGGCTGAGGTCATCTTCATGTGCAGCTGGCGAAACTGCGACATTGCTTGTAAATAACCGGAGTCGAGGGAGAACGCAGCCCTCGTTTTCGAAAAAACTGGGAAAAGTCAGTGGTCAAGCTGTGATTTTCCTCTTTCACACGACCCTAGGCTACATTATTATGCTCTCTGTGATGGTTTACAACGGATATGTTTTCATTTTCGTCATATCAGGCATGGGACTGGGATATTTCCTGTTCGGGCACATATCGATGAAAATCAACATGGAAAATATCCGTGCTCGGACCACGAATGTTATTTGTTCACCTCGATGTCCGGATGAACGTAAGTATGCACCACGAATTTTAAATAAATTTCCTAACCCACTCCTCTGGTAATTTAAGCTGGATCGACCTGTCGTCCTACAACCTCCTCAGCTTGTAAACCCGTACGTGAATCCTTGCAATATCCCTTTCGTTTGTTACTCGTTCTTTTGTGTTGCACTTTTCATGTCAAAGTTTCCCCAAATTTTTAGAAAATTGAATGCTTTAAGACTTGGTTTCCTTGATCTGAACTCTGAACTGATGAATCTATTTATATTACTCTTCGGATGCAGTGAAGGCATTACGAGAACAATAATAAACCGCTTAAAATCAGACTGCAATTGTAATAGTTTGTTCATATCAGGGAAGTGATCTCGATTCGATGGATCAAATCAACAAATAACTCGATCAGTCGAACCGAAGCATCAAATGTAGACTAAGGCTTCCTGTGTCGATAATACACGTTCTCCATGTCAACCGGGATTAAAAATAAATATCTATATGGAGTGCGCGTGAAGCGCAAAGCCCACACTTGTAATTATCACAAACGGGAAAAATACTTGTTTGGATTTAATTAATTTATTGAAGATCAAGAACGTTTGCCTTTTTGCTGCAATCTTTTTCTTAATTTTTGTATCCTACAACTGCAGGCAAGAACCACTAAGTTCATCTCAAAGTTCCTCATTTGAATTAGTGTCATTATTATTTAATTCTTTCTTTGCTAATTTTTTTTTATAACAAGAGCTCGATGGCGCATCAGCAAAGGTCTTTTTTATGTCGGACACAGCTCTGTACGGGGTTTCTAGTTCCTGCCGGGATTTCCATTCTTGCTGACGTCTTAACTTCCCCTCCTGCAGAGAAGTTTAGGATTTTGCAGTACCTTTGAACTGCCTGCACTTGCCTTATTGGCAGACGGCAAATGTCATTTGTGGATTTGAAAGCGCAAGATAAGTCATTCTTATTTTTCAGGAATTTTCAGCAAGTCGTTCCCTAACTCCTGCAGTGTAAACCCCCACTACATAAATAAGGAAAATGCAGGAAATTTTACTTGCAGAAGTAAGAGAACAGACCTCATAATTCCTGTACGTAAGGAAACAGACCGATTAACACATTCCCTGTTGTGATATATGTATATGTATATCATTTCCCCCACACGTTTCTTTTACTTGAGAGTATCACAGCTAGTTCGCCTGTAAATGGGAGAGTTACTCTCCGTGATGAAAGTCGGACAAGAAAGGTGTTCAAGAACGCAAACAAATTATTTTTCAGAAGTTTAATTGCCGGTCTAATTTGACAATGTCGAATTGTATTATCGACACATTTCTATACTCCCACAATTGCATCGCCTCTCAAATTTACTTTCACTTAATAGCAACAACTTCCAGCTTTGAAAATAGCGCCCGAACAGGATATACTAACGAATTAGGGTCCGGCTCCAGTGATAACAGTTCCAATGACACACAATCATCTCACCTGCCAATAATTGATGTCCAGCGCACTGCTCCTGCAGAAGACAACGCTGTTTACTCTTGCCGTCTCTGAAATAAGCAATTAAGTATTGTTTGTTTAGTGTGTTACTTTTTTACAGCATGTTCCTTGTTGGCTCACACCACAAGCGTTCATCACACCACCTCCTCTTGTTTTTGTTGTCAGATATTTTTATCGTTTCGAAATAAAATTTGTTGTAAATATTGAATGGAATGCTCAAAATGCATGACAATAAAATATTTTTAAATATTTCACAATTTACAACCTTCACATCTTCAAAGCACGATCCCATCTCTTATGTGAATGATGGGATGAGGGATGAGGGAGGAGGTAATTTTTCGGCTTCAGAGCAACTAAGGTCTTCGACGTGTGACGTTTAATTAGTAAAAAAGTTTCTATTGGAAACAATAAATTTATGGAAGAATTCCCTCATTGTACCTATTCACATGAAAGGCAATAGAAACGAGATTCAGGAGCAAATTTATCCTGCATACCCAAACTGTTAGTCGATAGTTCTCTCTTTGGTATCTTCGCATTCTCTCTCCAGCCGACATGGCTTTGTATACAGCTCTACTACAACGAACCTACTGGAGTTCACCTGGTTTTGGCAACAATTACAAACTGATTGTATTTATGCAGACTTTAGTAAGGCATTGGAAAATTCTTTGACCTGGATGTGGGGTCGTCTTTGACAAGTGTTAACATTGGGCGCTTTTTGGTTGGCTTTGTTCCTTTGTTGGTTTGGTCCTGCTTGCCCGCTAACATTATTAACTATTCTCCTTTTTCATATGTCCTATTTGTTCGGTTAACTTCAACAACAATTACTTGTTTGCATACTTGTCGGGGAGCCTAATATTAACACATTTTTCTGGAATGTGTGAACTCTTAATGCGGATATAGCTAATTGATCCTTGGCTCCATGCTGAGAAGTTTGACTTCTGAGTTTGAAGGAAAACTCATTATTATATAATAGGTTATTTCTTTACTTCCAATTTGGAATGGGTTAGATACCAATGTGCTCACACAATGATCTAGCAAACTGTGCTAACTACATGGGCATGTGTATGATATCTGGAAAAGAACACTATAGCCTGAAAAAAGGTCCCCTGACTGAAACCCCATCGACTTTCTCATTTGGGGCTATTACAAAGGTCTACTCTACCAGAAACGAAACTTTAAATGAATATTACGTATAAAACCAGAAGAAGATCCACAATCC
>QYTT01080178.1:0-42879 GCA_006980735.1 Dasypogon diadema | reverse complement strand
CCGCTAACATTATTAACTATTCTCCTTTTTCATATGTCCTATTTGTTCGGTTAACTTCAACAACAATTACTTGTTTGCATACTTGTCGGGGAGCCTAATATTAACACATTTTTCTGGAATGTGTGAACTCTTAATGCGGATATAGCTAATTGATCCTTCCAATGTGCTCACACAATGATCTAGCAAACTGTGCTAACTACATGGGCATGTGTATGATATCTGGAAAAGAGCACTATAGCCTGAAAAAAGGTCCCTTACTGAAACCCCATCGACTTTCTCATTTGGGGCTATTACAAAGGTCTACTCTACCAGAAACGAAACTTTAAATGAATATTACGTATAAAACCAGAAGAAGATCCACAATCCAGAGGCAGTTCGCCGCAATGGGGACGGATTTAGGCGTTTAAAACAAATCTTTTTAAGCATGTCTGCATCGAAGCAGAAAGTCGCCAATTTGATCATCTATTTTGACAAAAATAAAAATTACAATTTTAATCGATTCTGATTAATTTAACGGAAGAGTTTTCACTCTAGTCGCGCACTCAGTCTATAAAAATCTAAAAATACAAACAGAATTTAAATTGGTAAATGACAACTAACGTTGCATGGGATTTTCTCTGTTGTTCCGCTCCTCCTCTGTTCAGTCATCGAAGGTTTTATGTGGACAGGGCGTTCATATTCCGTTCCGTTTCGTTGCACTGCACAGAACGTTGAGTAGAGAACTTCGGCATAGCTATGCTTCGTCCTAAGAAGAAGAAGGAATTTCTGTGTAGCTTGGAGAAATGAATCTATGTACCGCGCTGTGAATTAAGATAAAAAAAGACAAGACTGATTTGTTTAAAGTGGTAGTCAGACCAATTTGTTGATAACTCTGCTATCTCAGCGTTTAATAATGGCTTCAGCGAGTGTGTCAATCACGACAGCGAAGGATTCCCTTTATCAAGCCATGCAGAGCAGTATTATCCCGAATCAAGAATATTTGCTTCAGGGTTCGATTCTAGACTCTGCAGTAGAGCATTTGCTTCACAGGTTTGTTTTATGTGCTTTGGGTGGGGTTTTAATGGAAGAATTCTTTGCGTAGGCTTCGAGGACTTTGCGACAATGTTGACACAGGACCGGAGCCCTTTAATGACCATGAAGTATGCTTGAGTTTAAGATCCCCAAATCAGCAGGTGAGCTGTTACTCTAGCAGTGCGTGGTAGACTTAAGAGTTCAACACTTTTGCAGGCGCCTCTTTCACTTCGTGTACGGCGTGCTCTTGATGTTGACGCTCCTTACCAGTTGCGGTACATAGGCCAGCCAGAGCTAGGAGATCGGTCACGACCAACTCTGGTGCGTTCTAGTATTGATGTCGCCTGCACCTCGACGGTCATAGAATTTCTCACTGAGTTAGGGTGCAGGGTTGATTTTGAGTATGTAAATCGGGGTAAGTCAAGCAATTTCTCACCGAAACTCGTTAATTTACATCCGTGTAGGGTATATGTTCCGGAAGGGTCGCATGAAAATCACTGTCTCGAAAATATTCAAAATGAATCCTATGGCGAGCAAGCCTGGCGAGGTCAGTAACGAGGCGATTTCGCAAAGCTATTTGGTGGAATTGTCTGTACTTGCGCCAACTGGGCAAGATGCAATTGGAGAGGAAATGCGTGCTTTCGCGGAGCAGTTAAAGCCACTTGTGCAACTAGAGAAAATAGACTACAAGCGCTTAGGTTCCATGCCGTAGAGATTTAATGACAGGCACATTAAAACAATTAAATTTTAAGAATAAAGCGCGATCTTATTTTAACGAAAAACAATTTTTAGCTGGCCAGATCCTACCGCGTATTTTTTATCCGACTGCGCAAACGAAACAAGCTTGAAGCACTGACTAAGTTGCAGAGCCGCGCGTACACCAACTACTTCGCACTTGAGAACATTTTCAGTGGCCAAGACGTGCAGTTATAACTCCTCGCTTCTGATGTAGATTCGTGGCGAAACCAGCAGGAAATATTCTACTAGCTGTGGCTTCGCAGGTTAACCGACAGGGAAGAAGGGTTAGTAAATCGGGTCAATTCTAGAAATGTAGTTACTAGCCGAGCAAAATTGACCTCCTTTAACATTACTTGTAGTGTACCTGCCCTTTAAGTTATGAAATTCTGTGGTGCCATTTTGCACTCACACTTTTTGTGAACGCTTTAAGATAGGAGAAAGTGGTCTGACATATCTAAATCTATCCTCCTATGCTGAAGCGTCCATAACAAACTGTGCGGGTGCAAAACCGCAGTTCATTGCTTGGAATTATGTTTTGATTGAAGTCATTATGCTTGGGCAGCTGGTGTGTGTTCCATAAAACTAGTTTCCTTGTGTAAATACTCTCGCGGCGGTCGCATTTTGTTTTATACACTTTCGAATGGAAGGATTTGGTTTTAGTTTGTTATCAGACACGTATATAGTAGTTTTTCCAATGTTCTGTTATTAAGATAATACTTTCGCTCGAAATTTCAACCTCTCCCCTTATTTATTATTTTTAAATTTCTTGCTTCACTTGTTATTACGTTTTATTTGGCGGATGTCAACTTCATCTTTCGTGTAAACGGGTCGTTTCTAGGAATGCAGGAATACTGTCGAATAAGTACGGAAAATTTTATGAGCAATAAATTTTAGCAGATTGCATTTTCTCGAAGATTCTCGTTACTGTTGTGGTTTTATTTTCAACCTAAACAAATTACTCCCCATGCAACTGTTACCCTTTTCCTTACCTCCTATTTGACACAATGGAGATCTTACATCGCTTACGTCGCGTCATACATTTTTAACTTTTTAACGGTATTGTGGAAAGTAAGGCCCGTCATGCATGAGATATTTTCAGGCTCGCCGTTTCCTTACTTTACATGGGAAAAGAAATATCAATGCACCCAAGCTGAAACTCCAAACCTCCTGACGGTTCATCCTCCCTACAGCCGAGGCCTGAAAAACCTCATGTGTGACGGGCCTAAATAATTTCCCCGAATACCCAAAAGCGAAGCAATTTTTAGTGTTTTTGTTCCACTTTTTATGACATTCGGGCAGACTAAATAATTATCAAAAGGATGCATCACTTAATAATGTCTACTAAAGTAACTAGCATGCACTATACAACTTCTACAGTAAGATATCCGGCTGTAGTAATTTGTCCAACAACCAACGGAGAGAAGCAGTTCCGGCAGGCCCATGCACATGAGCTGCACCGTTGCGCACATTGTACACCGATATCGTCTCTCATGAAAGGACTAACTTAATCACCGACTTTGCTCCTGTAAACGAGTTTTTAGTTGGTCAAAATTAAAAACGTTTCTGGATTGGCACGCAGACGGCAGTTACTTGAATAGCAATTGAGTTCCCAGAGTTGATTTCTTCTTCTTCATTAAAAGTAAATATTCTCAAAAAAGTTAGTCGTCTGTGTTAAGAAATTTCGCAAATAGATGGCACTAAACGTGCTTCTGTGGGATAATTTTGAAATTGTTCTAAAACATGTACTAAAACCCATTGTAACTCTGTTGTAAGGTTTGAAAATAGTAGTCATTTGTAAATAACAGGTTTAGGTTGAAAGCTTGTCATTTTCTTGAATTCTTCCAGTATACTTAAAAACTACTAATATAAAAAAATTAAACAGCCAGTCACCTTAAATTATATTACTAAAACAGGCATAATGGCAGCTTAATCTGTAAGTAAGGTAAAGTCACGATATGGAGAGCACAAGGTATGCTGGGCCCGAGCTCTACTTCCGCCATTTTTGCCGAAGTGACGCCCTCCGCCAGGAATTTTTGGTTATATTGCTGAAAATTTCCTATCACGGAACTACGCGAAAAGTACGCCACCAGCCATGAAGCGGGAATACTATGCACTTCGTGCACGACTAACAGTAATTCGAAAGTTCCGCAGAAAAGTGAGTGGCCATGTTTGATTTAAGAAAATTTGATTTAGAAACCAATTAATTAATGCTAAAAAGTTCTAAAAAGTTAAAAATTGAACTGCTGTTGAGGTGCGCTCACATATTGAGGTATTTTTCCTTCGGTTTAGTGCGTAGTATTTGTTCTACATCGCAAACTTTCATTTAGTAAATGTCGGCCTTTGTTTCATATTTCCGTTGCTTTTAGAAGAAATGTCGAGTGGATTACAAATTACAAAGTGATTGTGAACTGTGATTGCGTATATTTTGCTTTTTATCAAAAAGCTTTCGTAGTTTCATGCTGCTGTGATTTACCTTTCCAGCCGATGTATGAAAAGAATTTAGGAGAACAAAGTAATCGGAATTACCGAATATTAGGATCTAAGGTAGGTGGATTCAATAAATTGTTTTTAAGCTGAAAAATATTGTTCTCAATAATATAAACTGAGGTATATATTGAAAAAATGTTGTATTTTCGGTTTGAGAAAAGTGAGATTATATTAGATTGTGCATGCGTATTAATCTAATATGAATATCATTTCAATTTATATTGCATGGACAATTCCGGACTCACCATGTTTAGAATTTTCAATCTTCGTTTTTTCGTCATAGATCTTGTAATGCTGACTGATGAAAGTAATGTAATCTGTGCTAAATAAAATTATGGCTCTTTTCCTAATGTGAAGGCAGTTTTAGGAGTATGGGTCTGTTCAAAATTGAAGTTTCTGCAGTCGACTGAATTTCTGCACTATGTGAGTGAAGGGATGTTTCGATAATCTTAACAGAGGATACTCCTTTTACATAGCCTTCCGTAGAGAGCGTAACATAGTTGCGTTCTCTTCAGTTCGCTTAAACTCCTAACGCTTAGGGCTGGGACTATGGGACTCACGCAGCTTAATTCAGATTCTGTGCTAATGCATTCGAGGTAGAAATCGTTGCATGTACACGTGTTCCAATTCAAATTGCATTACAAAAGACATGCGTTTTTCCCCTCTCTATTACTAGTGAATTTCTTTTTAGAATTTTGTTCGTCATGTTGCACTTGATGCCGTTCTGAGAGAGCTTTCAACGTGTTACATACATATCGATGCATCCTTCTTTGGTGGGTATTCTTTTTTGTTTGGCCGCGAATGCTCGCTTTTTCCTCTTGTTGCAAGCAATTATGATGATAGTGTCAGAATACAAATTCCCGAACCCCGGATTTAAAAATATCGAAATAATCTTGGGAGATACTGGAAGTTTACATTTTAACGAACATCAAATAAGCAGTTACGCTTTGGTTACGAAATCTCGAAATATAAAATCCCGACTTTTAAAAACTTTTTTGTGAAAGGCAGGAGAATATAATAATTTGCTCAACGATGTTTTTTCCTTACTTTTTGCAAAAGGCAACATTTTGACCCCTGAGGATTTTATTTGTTTGTCAATTCGAGATTTTTTGTCTCAAGGTTTCGTTGCTGTCTTTTTATTATCTCTGTCACATTTTTATAGAGATTTAAAGTAGATTTTTTAACAGGTACCTTGTGACCACTTTTTCCCTTCAGAACTTTAAAAAATAATTTTTGAGCATCTCAGAACTTCTCGGCATATTCATGGGTTTATATTTTTAGTAGTTGATATTTTGGAATATTTGGATGGGGTACGTTAAATTTGGGAGCTCTTAGAAATGCTTATATGTTTGCGATTCATTATAAAGAAGCTACTAAAACACAAAGAAACAACTAAAATTAGGTACATATTGTCCTTCTAGGCCCATAGGCTATAATTCATCTTAATTGGACCAAATTTTTGTTCTCTTAAATGGGTATTGAAGGAAGTACAGTAATAGTAGGAGTCGAGTCGGTATTTTTATATTTTGAGTTCCCTTAATTAAAATAATTTGGAGAACAGTAAGTATTAGTAGTAGCTTGAGAGATAGTCCTCCTCAAGTCCCGAGTATTTTATGTGTGCATTCTAAAATGGAGAGTCGTAGCAGCCCGGCGGGTTCTACTGTTAATTGTGTTTTACTAATTCAATCTAGAAATAACCTGCAAAAACCTATTACCAATAAATTTTGACTATTTTATTGATTTCAATTATAACTAGTTGGTTGCTTGGTGGAAGTACGTCTCATTGTAGTCAGCTTCACGTAGGAAAATCGTGTCTTAAATGTTACGGGTTTCCACTCCAACAAACACGTATACATATTGACCCTCCTTTTCAGACCCTTTTGGCCATCCAAATTATTCCTTAACAGTTGACTAAGGCAAAAAAAAAACTGGCAGAATTTAGAATGTGCCAGGTTGTCTCCCCTTTCATGCCTTAATCTCAGTTTGGTAAAAGAGTTGAGAAACCATACACTGATTGATCTCAGCTAGGTAATTTCAGCTTGTGTAGGCATAAAAGCACATTGGTTGCAGCTAAGGAAACTGGATTAATATCTTGTATTAAGTTGATTGCAACTACTCTTGGTATTGTTGTAAAGCACTTTATTCTGCTTTGATTTGTAAAATGAGATTTCTTTGCCTGCGTGTGTAGCAATTACCCGATCCGGGAATAGTTGGCCTTCTAATTCAACTCAGCTGAGAAAACTTAATTTAGTGCTATAGTATTTGATGGATATTTAAATACAAATTCTTCTTCTGGTAAATGGCACCATACAAACTCGTGACAAACGCGTACGCAATTATTTGTAAAATTGGTTTGATTTATTGATTCCCTTTTAAATTGCGTGTCTGGATTTTGCACTGCAAAATCTTTAACCCTTCCAAATGTATGTGTTTTTTTAATTTTCTTAAGTTAATTGCTACTCACCAGACCCATTCTCTATAGTTTTTCCTTTTAAAAACATTTCTTTGATTTGTAATCTCCCAGTTCGTTGATACTTTTCCAATATTCTGAAAGATTTTGCTGCATGGGATGTGGAAAATAAAAGCGAAATTATGCAATTTTAATAAAACAGATTTATTCAAATTCATAACAATTGCAATTGATTAACTTTAGTTTCTGTCTTAACAAATCTAAACAGTTTCGATAAGAAACACTATCTTATCTTGCGACAATAAACGTAGTACCTACTGGAGTACATGTCTTCTATGATTATGTATAGTAGCCTGTAGCAGTAAGTAGTAAATATACAAAAATATTTTTCCAAAACTCTTCTTCCTGCAGATAATTTACAAGAACACTTGAATTTACCTATTCATAAAAATCTCGAATTTCCAATGAGCTTTTTATTTACACACTCGAAGGTGACACTACTCTTTTAACATAATTAAAATCTATTAAAACTTTACATAAATTAGGCTTTAAACACTTCCTTACCCTAGTATACAACATAGCGGTGTTAAAGACGAAACAATCTAACTTAAGTCTAGAGCTCCTTAAAAGTACTTCTCATATTGGCACTTTGATTTACCGTGTAAAGGCACATTGTTTCCTACTATTAGTGTTATGTTCACAAATTTCTCTAGAATTTTGACTTAATTTAGCAACTAAAAGCCGGGAGCAATAACCCGATTAACCTGCAGAAGTGAGCGGTGGACAATAAGATGCGCTACGCTTCCTGGAAATGATCATTAATCCTTTAAGAGCCTGGGTTTTCCCAGGTGATGGTTCTACAAATGAGATTATTCTTGTCCCGTTTAAACGCCAGCCTACTACTGCACCACCTGAGAAGGAATTTCCTGCGAACAAAAACAACCCTGACGGTACTCGCTGTAAGAAGGACGACTTGTTCAAATTTATTGCACATTACTTCCTAGACGCAGGGATCGGGAACAGTGAAATTTCTAAATTAAAAAAAGGTTTTACAAGCGACTGGGTGTGATTTATCAGGTGCCGAAAATTGTAGTAGGAAGTAGTGACACACCTGTATTAACCACACCATTTGTATCCTAAACTTTGCAATATTTGAGTAGTCTCAACGTAATATAGAATCGCGCCAGTGAACGCAGTGAGGGGTGCACTGGACAACTACCTGTGCCACAATACCAACCCAACCTGTATAGCTTTTATGGCGGACTAGTGACTGGACTGTTCTGGTGGTTCTTTTCCATCAGAACAAAACGAATGCCGTGCCTTTTATTTTTTGTTGAATTTTAATTATTCTGCTGGACACTTGAGATGAATACTAAACAGACGTTCTGGACACTGATTGGATTGTAAAAATGGCGATGGGAGGGTATCTCTGGAAGTAAACTGCCTATGGATTCGTTGCAGACATGAGCAATATGCGCCACCGCGTTAAAATGCAAAACAAGTACAGAAAAGCGTTTGTCATTTTCGTTTGTGGTACTCCAATGCCACAAGTGTGGCGATTGTTTAAAGATCTCGTCATCCATTGACGCTTCTGTGAGCATTGTTGCTCTGTTTTAGCGATTTGGGAATTTTCCAATTTGGAAGGCAGCAGTTAATTAAACTATCTCTAGTTCTTTGGGTAATTTGCAGAAGAACCTCTTCTTGAACGATGACTTTTTAACAACAGATAATATTGAGAATTATTCCAATATTCAATTCTTTCATTTATCTCAGTGGAAGTGGGAGCGCAAAATTGTAGCAAAATTTCTAGAAACGCCTCTTAGAAATACAATTGAGCGGGAAATTTGAAGAAAACAACTATGTTACAAATCTAAGTACTAGATCTCCGATTATATATAGACAGCGAACAACTGTGCAACTATTTCTTTTGCTTCATATGTCTAGAGGGACAGTGACTAAAAATTTAAAGCGAGATAATTGCGGAAATATTTGAAAGGCAATGCAAGGGCAAATGGAAAAGAGGAAGATTCCCTCGTGCCTGTTTTCCCATACCAAAGATTTTACGGACACCCATTTTTATTGTTTGAATAATGTGGGAGGAATAGTACCGTAAAATGGAGCAACATTGGCAGACGCGGATCGGGGTTCGGGGTAACTTTAGCGGCCCGTAACCGACAAGTTTCTTGCTGTTGTTATATATCATTTTAGCTTTAAAGCGTTTGATTATAATTATAAAAGTTAATTTAAATTTAAAATTGATTTTAAATTCTGTTAATTTCCCAAAACACTTGTTTTCACCCAATCATAGCTCGAATTTGCTGCTTATCAGTGCATCCAGTGCACATGAGATTTTTCCGCAAGCTATCAATACAGACGTTCCTTGTTCAGTTGAAATACTATTCCAATAGAAGGACTTGTTTAAGATCTCGAAATGGGATTGACATTTAACATTTTCTTTCTTAAATTTTAGATAGAATTTTACAATTAGGCAATGTGAGTGATCTCATTTTTCCCTCGACAATTCTCGCAATAATTCTGCTGACAGCGAGAAAAGCTCAGCCGTTCGAATTCGTCGAACTTCGAACTTACTCTGGATTGGAGTGGCACTGGCAAACTAACAATTTAAGTTCCAGAGACACCGCTGAATAATTCCAACTTTCCAGCTCTCACGCCTGTTTCGAAGGTGACAAGATTTTTCGGAATGGATCTGAAGATTTTAGGCAATAACTTAGCGAATTTTGCTTAATTTATTCAATTTAAACGAATGACAATTTTTTTGGAATATAAGACTTTTTTTGCTTAGGTCGTAGACATGTCTAATTATGTACGCAACAAAACATAGCAAAGCTAGTCACCATGTAGCTCCAAGTTTATGACTCCTTTTTAGCGTATCTTTTTCAATGGGCTGATGTCTTGATTGATTTCGTTCAATGAAGTGAAATTTTACTACCTGAGATAAAATGCCCGTTTCTCCACTCCACCATCAAACCAGCTTTAATCGTATGCAGATTGATACATTTTCAGTGAAACAAATCATTTTCAATTAGCAATAATTTGTTTTTAAGCTGTTGAAATTCTTTGAGCGGTCTGAACTTTTTCCTTTTTTGAAAATATGCGTATATAAAAACACGCTGAATTGTGACAGATGGCTCGCAGCTTGGATAAGCCAGTGCGCGACTGTAAAATGTGTCGCCATAGCTTAATAAACTAAATAAAAGCGCCAGAGTTTTTTCTGCCTGCAGATGCACGGTGATAAAGAGGCATTTTTCTGTGGCTTATTAAAAGCCAACAAAAGCAGGCTGCTGGGTCTTCCAGACTGCTTTACGTCGCACTAAAGCAGACACAAACCTTTTACCCGATTATAAATTCAAATGGTTACATTAAAACACGGCGCGAACACAAACGATTCGAATAAGATTTAATTGTTTACGTCGCTTTTTGACTCTGTAATAAACACTGTCACACCTATGTACCTCCTTTCAATGCAACTAGCTATGGAAGAGTGCTTTTTGTCTTGGAAATTATCTGCCGAGATTTTTCCGTGTGGTTCCAGGCACATTTACTATTTCTGCCTAACTAAGAATTTTACCGAAAAAGTTTGTACGTGCATCTCAGATGCACCTTGTGTTAAATGTTGAAATAGATATAAAGTTAATTGTGGATGCCGGGTCAAGAGATTTCTTAACAATTCCAGCGGCTTCATAAGTTCAATTCTTTGAAATAACAAAAAGGAGCAGTAGTGCTCCCAAATAAACCACTGTTCCCCTTACTGGATTTGACGGATGCATGCAGAACAGCAGATTTACAAAGCTGTGCTTCTCCCTAAATGAAGTAAATTTCCAGAAATGTCTACAGCATCACAAACATTTTACTAAGACCAAAATAAGAACTCAACTATGCTGAAACTTTAAAAATACTCCGTTTTCCGGGATTTCGAATGCAGTTCATTTTCTCTGAAATTCCTACTATTTCTGCAGATTACTCGGTATTCTTGATTACTTTGCTCCTTGCTTACTAGAAAAATACTGATTCCATATAAAAATATAATTTTTTATAGATATCACAAATTTAACGTTTAATGTAAAGCTATTTCGTGAAAATTCCTAACCATCTTCGAAGTTCCTCCTCACATACACTAAGTCTGCTTGTTAGTATTGCCCTAAAAAGGAAAAAGGTGAAAGAGGGAATATCCACTCAAATCGTTTGGCGTTCGCACGTGAAGTGGAAAAATTACACTCCTAGCACAAGTTTTATAAACGCGTAAAATATAAAACCGAAACTAAAGCCGAACTGACTTGAAAACTAAACGCATTTGAATTCCCACGGGATATTCAGCCGTTTCCAATTCTATTTAGATACTTTACAGACAGAGTTGGTCCTCTTCAAAATCGAAAAGGCTCCAAATTTGGTGAAACGAGCTGAATGGACCCGAGAAATCGAAATTATGAAATTTAAATAACCTACTGCTGCTCAAATTTTAGTTGAATTCAAAGCTAGCTTTTGTACAGTTTTAGTTAAACAAAAAGGGCAATACCTTGCCTGATGGTAGTTTCTTGGTCCAGCCATCTCTGGATTTCGCTGGTGTGAACATTGTACTTGCCGGCAACAGCCAATTGATCCCCGCGGCAGGTCAGGTCGTGGTAGTAACTATCGATGGCTTGCATTTTGAGGTCGAGGCTGTAGGTTTGAACATAATGGTTTGGGGATCTGTAGTAGTCACTGGAATCACTGTATGTCGATGCACTATCATATCCGGAGACCGGGGAACTCTTCGGGCACCAGTATGTAGTGGTCCCTGTTGCTGCACACTGTGGTGATGGTGGGGTAGCTGGAGTCGCGATCCTATCGTATACTGCTGCATGTGCTGATTGAAATGTAGGACTCCCGGAGGGAAAGGAGTATCTGTCGTTAGGCGATGCAGGAAAATTGCTCCCAACACTGCTACTCTGGCTCTCGTATCCTCCGGGTGTCACACATGTAGGATGATGACTCCATATAATCGGATCACGCTGGTCGCATTTGCTAAACTTTTTACTCTCGTCATCTTCATCCAGAAGATATGGCTTAAATAGTTTAACTGGTTTGGCCTGTTGTTGCTGGTGCTCCCCGTCTTTGTCAGTACCACCAACAGCATCGGCGCCGACTTCTGCGGCGCAAGTTTTTTGTACTTTTTCTGGTGTTGCTTCATCAGCTCCGGCATTCTTCCGTTTTCTGCAGGTCAGGTCGACTGCATGGCTCCCAGAATCTGAGTTGCCCAGGAGGTTCTTCTGGTCTTCATAGTTGCCCCTATTGTTGTTCTTGTCGTTAGCCTCAACTTCCTGCCAAGATCTGATAGCCGTCGCCTTTACATAGCACCGATTTGCAGAGTTATTGCCCAGTTCGCGGCGCCTCAAGCCCATGGATAAGTCTATGGGTGCCGCACCACTACCGCCACCGGCAAGGTAATGCAAGCTTTCATAAATCGGTTGATTCTTGTAGTCCTCACTCATGTAACAATTTCCCGTCACGGCGATTGGCTGATAATCACGTAATTCATCAATTCGATTTGTCGCCGCTGAAGCGGGTGAGCCAGGCACGGGCAGACTTGCTGACGGCATAAGTAGACGACTTTCGTGCTGGTGCTGCTGGTGGCGATGGTAGTGTGGAATGAGCGACACACTTGGAACAGCAGGTGTATACGTTAGTAGTGCCGTGTCAGGCGCGCTAATTCTGTACGGCGGCTGTGCTAGCGTTGGGGTATTCGTGACTGGTTTTGTAGTTGTCGTGGGATGATTTGAGCCATTCACACACTTTGTTGTTAGTCGTGCTACTGAAGCGACTGCCACTGCTGGCGGTGCTAGTGTTGTTTGTGGTGCTGGCAGTGTCATAGGCGTTAAAGCGACGCTGTGTCTGGCTGTGTCCAAGGACAGCACAGGCACACTTGCTTTGTACTGCTGCTGATTATGACTGCTGTTCGAGTGTGACCCCGAAGAAACTCCTGCCATTTGATGATTTATGTTATGAAATTGATGCTTAATATTGCTCTGATTTAAATTAGCCACCGACGAGCGGAGGTTCGTCTCGCATTGCAACCACTTTTGGATCTGACGACGGTGGATCCCATACTTCCGAGCCGTAGCCCTCTGATTCCCCTTGCAGTCGCTGTCGTTCCGATAGGACTCTAGGACCTGGAGCTTGAACTGAGGCGTGAATATCCGCCGTGAACCCATCTTCGCATTCCCACACGCCTGAACAGACCCCGACGGATTGCCACTATTATTCAACGCCGCGCCAGTTTGCGATATGGTCGCCTGAGGAGTCTGACTCTTGATGCTCGTGTTATTACAATCAATTTCTCGCTTAATCATTGAATTAAGTCCGTGCGCCATTTTCACTAAAATCCTCTTAAGGCGTTCTGCACAATGAAACTACTCGTACTACTGTAGTAAACACTCAAAAAATCATTTTCGCACTCCGCTAAAAAACCAATAGGCACTTTTGTCTTTCTGCACAACCAAAGAACTCTTCAAAATCACCCGCGAGCCAGTTTCGTCCAAATTCTCCAGCAACTCACATCAGAGGTCGCACTGAACAAATTAGCACAGAACTGTCTCCCTAACTAGCCATAACCAACCAACCGAACTAAATAAAATCAAAAGCACAAGTGTTCTAGTTTGGAACTCATTCTAAATTGTGAGTTGTAAAAGACTAAAAAGCCGTCTCCTACTGCAGACTCGTTTCGCTCGCCTCCTCTTCTCGCGCACAACTACTTGTGCGTTGTGCCCAAGAAAAACGTATACGTATCACACGGCAGCATAGAATACATTCGTGCAGTGCTGCTAGGTAGTGCCAAAGATTCAAGGTGTCAGGTAATTTTCTGACTGTTCTAGAGGGATTGTGTTTGTGCTGCACTTCTAGGCGAAGTGGGAAATTGGGAAATGGGTTTTATTACAAAGAAAAAGAACTCCAAAACTTGTTTCATTTGGCTTCAAATTATATAATACAGGAAAGTGTCAATCTGCTGCCAGGGATTGAGGAGTCGTTAGTAAGTTTTGCCTCAGATCCTCAGTATATCATTATTCTTTCTTGATTGGCCTCGTTATTGAGATATGCCTATGTCTCAAAAACTAATGCAAAATTATGATTCTACATTAATTTTATTTATAAACTGTGAACTTTTCAATATCACTTTTTTTAAATTTTCTGTAAATCTCCCACACTACCCTACCCTAGAAAGAATGGACTAGAAATCAAAGTAATCTTGATGATAAAATCAAAAGGCCTAGATTGCGGAACACACTGTATTTTATCTTTACAAATTGTTCAGTAAAATATTTCCCTGTTTAATGCTTACTTCTACCGGGCGGGAGTCTCAGTTGAGACATCTCCCTAACACCGACCACACGAGTCACTTTGCACTTTGCGGCACGTAAAGCCCGGGTACACACAACAAGTTATTCCAAGCTATCGGAATTTCAAGTGGTAGGGACGCTCTTCTCTTTTACTCGCAGTGGGAATAAGCTCGTAATCTTTTTGTGTGAGGGCCTGTGGGGCCCCATTTAACTGAGAGGGACAGCGCTCGGCTATCACAAGTCATAAATGTATTCAGTCACGCCTACGGCACCGACATCCGTTTTATGGAACAAGTTTAGATTTCATCGTTGCCAATTTTTTTCATTAGTGATCGGCCGTTTTTTGTTTGTTGCGATTAGCATACGCTTCGAAAAATCTGGTTTGGCAGCCAAAAGACTGCTTTAATTAGAATTATTTATCCATGCAAATGAGTTATCTGTGAAAAAACAGTGAAACCCAGCTACACAAATTTCTAATCCCAGCAAGTTGCGGCGAACGTGGCAACAACGTGTCGACCAGGGCAGACAGAACGTCGCCAGCCTGTGCGCTCACACCAGACAACACGTCGCTATGTAGTTTAAAGAAATTGTAAAGCAAGCAAAAAATGTTCGCGTATAAAGCATAATTGAATGAAAAGGTGTAGTTGAGCCCGTTCTTTCTTTTTCCTTTTAGATAACGATGGCGAGGGCCGACGACATTATTCTAAGTGATATTGGGTTTGTGCGCTTGTTGTCTTTCCGCCTATTGATTACATTTGTGACCCTTCGTTAATGAGATCCCAGTGTTAATGAATGCACGAACGATTTTAAGGTCAGGCCTCGGGCCGTAAAGGGGTGCCGGTCGAGGGGTGCTGCTGGTTTGATTTAGCAGAATCCCCATTGCCCAGCACAGTTAAAGCCTCTGGAAGAGTACACGATTGGCCACAAGGCAGCATGAGGATTTTCTTACGGGTATCCTACTAATTCGTTTGATTTGGGATTTTCTAAATGCTATGTGCTGAAACTACTGACCATTATGACAATTATAAGCTCAAAGTAGGAGCTCTTCTTTTTAGGTCTGGGGTGAATTATTTTTAGGTCTACCGGTGGTCCGATTGCATCGGTGAGTACAGAAACTACATAAGTCATGATTCCACAAAAATTGCGTTTATATTATTAATACTACCGTTCGGTTTCTTTGATAATTATGTATATGAGTTAGACTAGAAAAAATATAAAAATCTGTCATTAAAAATTCGAATGTAGCCAACATGATGAAATTTCCTAATTCCCAATTATTGCGAATTTTATTAAGATTGTTATTATGTTTGTTTTTGACAAAATTGAGTAAATATTAATTTACACGTACAAAATGAAAAGCCATTATAAATGCGTTATTTCTTTTGCTTTCCTGGCTACCAGCTCCACCCCAGAGGATCTTTGATTGAACTTCTTTCAATTTCAATCTCGTACATTAGTACACCTGTAAAAACAACCCGTAAAGGTTAGAAAACAGCCAGGTGAATTCAACAAAATTTTATTGCGACCACGTCTACTGCTAATTTCCATCCGATTTTCGTTTTTATGCCGTTGATTTAGGGTTATTTTAAATTTTATCGATTTCTGTATGTTTGATTTACAACTTTTGTCACAAAATATAACTAGAGTGTGTTTACAGTTTTTTATTCGGTATTAAATTAAAAATACTATTTTATTTGGAATTTAAATTTTCCGCTCTTGTTGCGACACCCTTTATATCGACACAAGCACAGATGAAATAATTATCACAGTTAGTATTATTATTATTCGTTGGGCACAAGCTAATTACCAGCGCCAACTCTGGGCAGTTTTTAAGAATACATTTCGTCTATTTGCCATTATAATAAGTTGAAAGTTCTCCACTTGACCCTCCAGATTCTAAGAAAACAGGTGTGTCTCTTTTGTGATTTCTTGTTTTGATTCGACTGAGATGAATGACGGCAGAAAAAAATCGCCAACAGGAGGCAACATGTGAAAATTGTAGGCCCATAAAATTAACATTTTTTGGCTGTTTACAAATTATCCAAAAATAAAAAAGGGGCTGGTTCATTTTAAGTGTCATCTTCGAAGACTTTGAGTCACATTTGGACGCAAGTTGACTAAGAATCTTATCAGATTTCGCCACTTTTATTGCTGAAAGAACTACTGCAGAATTCTTAGGACAACTAATACGGCGTGAAAGCATGTTGCGCAATAAAGCAACAATCACGCCATGAATCATCTGGGGTTAGAAACGTTCGCCCCTATCTCGACTGCTTTCATCAGAACTCGTTTCGGGCTGGATACACTCGCGGCAAGCATATCTCGACGGCCTTTGTCTTCTTTGGATTTGATAACTGCCGCGATACTTAATCCTCTAATTAATACACTACATACTGACTTCGTGTTCCTAAGCACGGCAGTTCGCTCCAGCTTCTAATTGCTTAGCCACAAAGTGCCGAAAAATAATTATCATTTCAGTCATGAATCTCTGAACGCGAGAATTACTCCTTGCAGACAGTATGTCGCCTCAGGTAAAGGAAGGCATTCGTTCGATGGCATTGTGTGTTGACTGTGACCTGCGACGCCTTGTGAATTCTCGGAAAACTCAACAAGTATGTGTCATGTTCCACACGACCACCACCATGCAGTGCTCCAAGCTGGCGATGCCATATAAGCCAGCGTTTCATTCTTCACAGCTTATATGAACACAACTTGATACAACTCGTCGTCGGGTCGTCGAGTCCGATTCCTCGATTGTGTGATGACAATGGCTTGGAATGGAAATCGGAATCAGCCTCAGCCCATCCAATCCACGCCTGGGAAGTGAGAGGGTGCGTGAGGGATACTCTTCCACTCTACCGTTTAATTTAGCTGGCTGGCTGTCTGGGCTGGAAAAATCACACGCAGGCAGACGGAGCTTTTTGTCACAAATCGATATGATTTGATTGACTGGAAATCGGCATTACGTCCGCAGATTAATACTTTTTGCATACTCCCACGATTGTTGTCTAATTATGTTGTCAAGCATTTTTCAATGGAAATGCTTTCAGGGTAGCTGCCACTGCCCCCCGGCTTGTGCCCGACAACTCGCCATAATATATGTAAAGCTCCTCTGGAAAAATTGTAGTATATTAAGGAATTGCTTTTAGCCAGACACGTGACTGCTGGTACTATTTCTGATTTATCTAGAACCACGTCTTAGCGATCGAGTTAGTCTACAAATGGATTGCTTTTCGGTGCAATTTTCACTGAATTTGTGAACAGCTCCGATACGTTTCCAACGATTCCAGGTCAAATGCTCGAATTTGAGTTGCTATTGCCCACTCTTTGTTAATTACTGATCATGTTAACTTATTCCCCGCGGATTGATACATTCACCCAGGTGCTCGGAAACTTGGCGACATAAACAGCCCATGTTGCGCTCATTCAGTTTGTTTCACAATCGTGTAGTGAGTGACGCCTCTGCACTCTCTGCAGAACCGAACCGGCCGATCGAGCGCTGAACCTCATACATATTCTGTTTGCTCAATGAAAAACGCTAAATTATATGGGAAAGCAAGAAGACCAGAAAGCCCCGGAGGCAAACGGTGCAGGCAACTCGAAAGCCCACACGTTCAGCGGGAAATCTCAAAAAGGAAAACCATTCATACTAACTAGTTATGCGGCACCTAGTTGTGGTCGTGGCGCATGCGAGCCTTGCTATTGAAAATTCCAAATTGGTAAGCAAAGCCCAGTTTGCAGTATCCCCTCAAAAGTTGACTTTCCTTTGACTGGTCTTCTTGGCTTATAAGGAAGTTCAGAAAATAAAACGAAAACGCGGAATTCTAAAGCCGTCGCGAGCAGCCAGCAGCATGATGTGCAGCAATTTTCTTTGCTTCTGCAGATGATGTCAGTAACATTGCGAAGTTTAGGGTTTGTAGGGCTCAAGATTCCAGGATTTGTGCTGATTTTGCTCAAGTTAGACAGAGGCAGACAAAGTAACCACCGCCGAGGACAATTACTTCAGAAAAGTCAGAAAAGGATAAGAGAGGTATGTTCAGTTCCGATCTGAGGAACTAAAGAATGAGCGACACACTTGGTTCACAAGACTAGTTTCTGTGAATACACAAATCATCCCGTAAATGATTTCTGAAACAAATATACAGCAGGGTCCCGACTTAAGGAAAACCGAGTTACGGAAATTCGTAAATAGTATTTTGGTATCCTGCCCCCACTACAATACATAATTTAGTCATAGCTAGTAAATTATTTTCTGCGTATTTATTTCCTATAACATTTTCGCAAATTTTAAGCAGATCTCAAGTCAGTAATTTCTAGTTTTCAATTTCTTTTCTTAAAAATATTGACAAAATTTCAACAAAATTTACAATAGATTTGAGTTTCTGACTAGATATGACGTTGATTTGTTTACTTTTGTTATTTAGCTTCTTATACGCAAATATATAAATATTTAGATTAAGTACTTAACGAATCCAACTCCAACGCCTGCATCTGTTTGTTATTCAATCTAAAAATTCTTATAAATGACTAAACGCCATAAGAAAAATGTTATTCAAAAATTAATTGTACGGTAGTACCACTTGTAAATATCATACTCCTACTTGTTTGTTAACATTTTGAGGTGTTTAGACCATAAAGATAAAGTGATGATTCAAAAAATTATTGATTTAAGGGTTCCTTCGTGAGAAGTCCTCCGCTTTTGGATCGACCCTTTAGGGTATGTTATTGTGCTATAGCGTCATCTGTGTCATCCTAACGTGTCACGGTACAGGACTAAGTTAAAATTGGTTAACAAAACAATACAAGTAATCCCTGAGGCGGGCGGGAAGTTGTGCTTCAACTTTCTGAAGAGGAAGGAGGAGTGCTTGCTCGACCGCTGGATACGGGCATAAAAATCGCGATTTTATTATTTGGGGGGTCACGAATGAGAAGCAGAGTTCACATTGTTTGCAGTTTGTCTTTGGCAGATGCAACCCAAGAATAAATTTTTAGATTCCCTTGATGAACTCGTGTTTTGTACCAGTTACCACATAGAATTCACCAAACATCAAATTCGTCCATACTATCAGTGAAAAACTACCCTTCCACTATAAGTTTTGCTTGCTATCGTTCGTGGCGTGATTTACGATTAGTCATGAGTCAGAGCTGGGTGTGCTTTTGCAACATGTCGCCATCGCCACTCGTCAGCATGCCTATGTGCAATTGGGCACGTCGCGTCGGCCGTTATACGTCCTTAAGGAAATTCCATTTAAGCAAATATTTACGTCAGTTGATAAGAACTGCAAAAAAGCCTTTGTTGGTCGCAAGATGCTTTAACAGCATCGACTTGTGCAAGTGCAACACACAGAAGATAGATTCATGACTTGCATCGTCTTTGATGACTGAATGTGCACGTTTTAAATCCTCCCTGTTTTACACATTCCTGTGAAGAAATTGTGGAGTTTTAGATTCTGCTGGGGCAGTCAGTATTTGTTTGTGGTGTAGGCCACCATGAAGGCTTCAACTCGAGTTGAACTTCATTAGTGTTACTGTTGTACAAAGAAAAGATATTCAAACAAAACAAAATATATATCAATAAAATTGTTGTATTGAAGAACCGAATCATGAATACATACTTCAACAACGACTGCAATTATCAAGTGCAGAGTTCATTGTTATTCTGGGAATTGACAAGAACGAGATAAGCAAAGACCGTTGCTAAATTGATATTTATTTTATTGTCAGTTTTGTCAATATTATGTTTTAATCATAGGCGAAGAAACTGAGAGGAGGAAGCTCTGTATAAAATACGTGCCCAACTTTTTTCGGCTGTTTCAAGTAAAAGCACAGTATTGCTAATTGCTACAGATGAAATTGTTCAAAAGAAATAAAGCACATTTCCAGGAATTACTTATATAATTGCCTCGTTAATCTGTGTGTCTGTCATTCCACCCGCTTTCATATAAATTATTTATAAATGCCTCAATTGTAAAATAGCCGGCTGGCTTAGGCGACATTTTTTTTCTTCTACTATTGCAAGTAATTATTATTAATATAATTTATTTATTTGTGGCTGCTTTTAAAAATTTAGTTGAATTATTTCTGAAGTAAAACGTCTGTAGCGACAGTAAAAGAAATTTTGCGGCGTAGTACAAAGAGAAACGCTATTTACAGGAGTTATTAATGTTTTCGCCCTTAAATCACAATGTGCTGCGAGTGGCCAACGAAATTTGATTTCATAGTGGTAAAAAAGTTGGAAACTCCACGCACACCAGACAACCGATCTGCTTTTGTTAATTTGTTCAAAACAAGTTTACACAAGATCCTTGACTCTTGGCTTTGTTTGTTTATAAGATGTGGCTGTAAACACAGTTCTGAGGAGAAAAAGTGCAATGGCTTATCATAAACTGAAGTTTGAATATAGTAGAATGTTTTTGCTCGGCATCAAAATGCCGAAAAAGTGCGATGGCGATACTCTGGGGCGAACGCCAGCTGACCGATACGTTATCACAGTGAGCTCCTTATCAGGCGAGGATTTTACGTTCTTCGGTTGCGGTTCTGAGAAACTCCCGGTTCTTTCAGTTAAAATTCGATTCAGTCAGTGTTGATCAAAAATGGGAAAGTTTGGGGTCGATAAAAGCATAACTAACTGTTGTTTGGATGGCGGCTGCCCAAGATGACGGTGGTCAACAGCATTTGAAAAGTTGTTCACAGCTACGCTATGCATAAATTAAACGCGTTCAAGACAAGCTGACGGCAGCGCTTATCTCCACTTGGCTTAACGATCGTGGACTTTGTAAGAATGCGCTAAGCGCTATAATGGCAACGTTTGCACTTTGGTCGCGTCTATCGCAGCAATCACTGCCCAATCCCAAAGTAAAAGCTCCACTACCCCAGGCAAGCAGGGCGATGCGAGCCAGAGTTCCGAAGTGTCTGTCAATGTCAGGTTTTTTCAAGACGATTAATTTAAATTACATCATCTCGAGATTTTCTTCTTCTTTGCACAAAAACTTAATCCGTGAACCGACCAGCTTGAGCCATTTCTAGAATTTTTCTGTAGGAGAATGTCTGATGAGATCATTGCCCAGAATACCCGTGGCGGGATGTTGTCGGCCTGTCGGGTTATGACTGCGCCAAATGCAATCTGACACAGACCCTTCGGTCGCCGAAGTAATTATTTCAGAAAAATGAGAAAATCAACAATCACAACTATATATGCTATAATTAAGCAGGAGTGCTGCCGTTGCTGTCGTTGAGGCCGACGGTGCTTGCGTTTTGTTGCCAATCGACAGTACTGGCGTGCGTAGTTTTTTCAAAAGTGCAAAGCCGAACCCGATGGGGTTACGCAAGAGAACGCCAGGGCAAGCCGCTAATCAACCACTTACCGCCTTTGAGCTCGCCGTTCTGACTACCGCTTTCGAAGAATTTTCTTTTTTTCTGTGAATTTCTGCTACTCGTTTACTTTTGTGCTTTTTTCGACGGCTGCTCAGCCAAGTTTACTTAAGCTCGTAATTAGTTCCGATGCCAGTAGTTGCGATGCGAGTGCGCCAACAATCAGCCCCGCTATCGACCCACCGGCCACCATTTGATTCTTCTGACTCAATTTTCGAGGCCCGACAAGATGATAACGAACTGTTCGCTTTTGATTGACGGGTTCGTAAACTAGGCAGACTTAATTTAGTGTCGTCAGTCGTCAGCAATCTGGACACGCTGGCAAAAAATCTTCATGACTTTTCAATGTTGCACTGCTGTATTTAGAACTTATCGGGGGGCCTTATCCCCAGATAGAACAGCTGACACGAGTGTTGTAATGCGAAAATGCACTTAAAATAATCTTTTGATGAAGTGACTACTAGAAGTAATTTTTAATGAAAGGATGTACACCTGGTCCTTTTTACGCGAATTTTTTTATATTCGATTTGCTTTTATCCGGTTTCTTCACGCGATTTTTTCGCGTGATTTTTTTACGCATTTTTTTCTACGCGGCTTGTTTTCTGTTACGCAGTTTTTCAACCTACTCTGCTTAAAGCGGTTACCAGATTTATATGTGCCAGTACTAGTTATACCCACGCCGGTGGTCGAGCGGGCTCATGCCAAAAATTGTGGTTCACGTGCAACTTAGGCAATACCTGAAAAAAAACTCGCTACCAAAAGTTCTTAAAGGAAAAACTAAAAGGCAGGCAATTTATCCCATGCAATTTACGTTTACGCGATCTTCTTTTACGCGATTTCATGACCAACATAATAAAAAAGTCATAGTGCGATATTATTACTTCACTTCACACCCAGATGTACTTAAATCCATTTGCTGCATCTAATTACTAAAAGTACTCTTTCCCTCTTTTAAGTGCATTTTAGAAGCCCTTTATGTGAGGCGACGTAAAAATCAATAGAAAAGCGGAAGGCAAACAAGCTATCAATAACACTACGATTGTTTATTTGGCTTCCTCCTGGACTCGGGGGTTTCGATTCACCTCTAAAATAGTAAATTTGTGTAGTGCTTTCGCAAGAATTAACGGGAACGGCATCATAGAAGTCATATAGCGACCGGCTGAGGAAATCCCGTAGGATAGGAAATTTCACAGCTTACGACGAATCACACCCATACTACTTGAGTTCCAGCAGAATGCATCAATTAGGACACTATTTTTAGCGGGGCAAGTGTTTCTTTTTGGATTGAAAATTAAAATGTGCAAGTGCAAAGCAGTTCTATTCTCGGCACTTTCCAGTTCGTCAGCCTGTGGGTCTTTGTCTTCTTTGCCTTGAATTTAAACCATTTCTCTAGCGCAGTAGCTTTTCTGTTGTTTATTTAATTCGATTAAGTACCCACGAAAATGGAAAACTAGGGAAATAAACAAACGCTGATCTGCCCGTCAGTGCCAGAGCTCTTTAACAGGCTGCTTCTTTTCGTTTGTAAAACAGTATAGCAATGTTTACGTTCTTTAGGCTCTTTACTACCTACCTATGCCGCTTGAGTTTCCAAATTCCAAGCTGGCAGACGTTTTGACGCTTCTACGTGGAAGGCAGATGGAACTACTTGAAGATGTTGGTCGTGGTAGCAATGAACATTTACAGAGTTGCCTTATTAAGCCTGCAGTATTTTCATAAAAAACGCATATATTTGTTATATGTATAGTGAAGAGAAAACTAAGAAACGCGCTACAGATATCATCTTTCTGCTACTCGTCCTGAATTGCCACTTCCCACTATCTTCTACTTTTTCCCGTTTACAGAATATATTATTGTCAAACATATTAGACGTACTGACGACAAGTTAAAACAACAAGCTAAAGTTCTATTGCTATTCCCTTTCCCTAAATTTCTTCTTGTTAAAGATGGTACTAAGGCTTCCCTGCTTTTATTGTAATTGTCTAGCGCTGCGCTACTTGCTTTCACTGTGAAAGCTCTGTTATTATCTCCATTCTAAAATTAAGAAAATTACATTCTTGGGCTATCACGAAAGTAAAAATTACAAGAACTGTGTAATGTAACGCGGGGTCCATTTTTGATTTAATGTTTTCAAAAATAGTTGTTTCACCAACAATTAATACGATTTAGATAGAAGCAGACACAATTAGGGAGTGTCAATATGTACTTGCAAAACAAATTCTGAAACTTTACTAAACTTTTTGAAACACCGACTAAAAATGTGACCACTTCTTTGACTGAGTGAAAAATAAAAGGCTGCCTTGGATTACGCCTTAGTAGAAAATAGCTAAATATAGTAGTCAGGTAGAAGGGTTGGCGAAACGCTGCGCGTTATTTTACGCAAGCCGAAGATTTTGCAAAAAATAGTGCCGTTTTTCACGTCTCTAGTTGGCTGTACCTCAGGGCTAACCTGTATAATGGCCAGAAACAACAAGGTGATCTCATTACCTTCTACACTGGGCACAGGCAAGGACCAGGTAAAAGCCAGAATCACCTCAATTAGCCAGAAGGGAAGAGCTTCTAATTAACAAACCGTAAATACGACTTCTGCAACGGACCACAAGAATGGTAATTTCAAATTCCTTTGAGGCGTCGGCTATGCCATAGCCAACGAACACATACTACTTAAGTTGGTTGATCGTAGCCATCGAATTCCACTCGCCCTTCACAGAAAAAATAGTCTTCTCAGATCGCGTCCCTGTGGATTTTATGACTTGGCAAGCGGTAAGCACTGGCTTTTCTGGATGCTGCTTGATTTTTTGTGACGTTCTTGGTGTTTTCTGTCCGCTGCAGACGTTGTGGCGTCGGCTAGTTGCTGTCGTGTGCGTTAGTTACGGCGCGCACAATGCGCACTTATTTCGAGCGCCTTATAGTAATATGGACGTGATTTTGCCTGTGTGCGGCTGAGGCCGATGAAATCTATACAAACCCGCTCAGAGGAAATTCCATGCGAGCAATGAAAAGAAGAATAATCAAATTCAGGAATAGGAGGAGCACGGAGAGGTCTTCCGAGGCCCTTCTTCACTTGAAGTTATTCTGTTTTTTGTTGGACGCCTCCAAATGGGCTAACCGAAAAATGCACAAAAAGCGAAGTCTTTCTGTTCGAGCATCAAAATAAATTTGAACGGACCGAGATGCTCGCAGCATAACAAGAAAAAAGCGAAACCTGAAACTCGACCCTTTTGAGGATTTTCGTGGTCAAGTGTGAGATACAAAGGAACGCGTATGGTTTCTTTGAGAGCTGCAAAGGCGATTCTTTCGTGCATCCTCAAGGATCTTGGGAAGAGTTCATCCAGGCCTAAACCGCCAGTTGTTTCCCTTTTGTTTGTTCTTCGTAATGTTACAATTTCTGACGCTGGGTTTGAGTCCATTTGAGCTCTTGCGTGAAATTTTCTTGTCACTTCAACAAGCAACAAAATTGGCATTTACCGAGAATTAAAACCAGATGACAACTGAAGCAGGAAAATTAATTTTAATTATCCACAATAAATCGAATCATCAACCTTCTATCTTTTTGGTGTGCTAACTAGCCTTGATGCTTTTGCGCTTAAAATTGCAAATTTCACGGAAAAACGTCGGAAAAAGTCAAAAGGAGACTAAATAATATCACAAAAATGTGACACTATAAGCACTCTTAAAATAACACTCAATCAATTTTACCTACAGAATTCTGTTTTCTTTTCTCCGTTGTCACTAAGCATCTCATCACTTTTATAAAACTTTAATTTCATTTTTGCTTTTCTTCAAAACTTCAGCATGATGGCTGAACTAGTCCTGAACATCACAGGATAGCACCGCTCCTGGACATTTATCGAACGTATTAATTTAGAACACTAGTATACTCCGCTTTGCATAATATTACGCTTCAAAAAAATCGAGAGGGTCTTGGCATTATTTCACTTAAACATAAATAAAACGCTCAGCATTGGCTTGAGGCTTGCGTTTTTGTATGTTCATAGAAAAAAAATTTAATAACAGTCTGATAACACGGTAACGTCAAAGATGGATGCAAATCATATCTAAGCAAAAAGATGTACTCTTACTTTTGAATACTGGAATAGATTTCTTCATTTTTATAAGCCGCGTGAAAACGTCGAGCTTCCAGTACAGCTTCATTGCCAAATTCTATAATGAAAGCAAAGTTTCACTATGTGCCCAGTATAACAGTTATGACATATTTTGACATTTTCGGGCGCTTGTGAACGCTGGCGAATGTTGCATTGTGTTTCCACCTTTAAGGGGAAATAAGCAAAAAGAAGACATCAGCGGAGGTATTTCACTGGCTTCTCTAGCGAAATTGTGCTACTACTACTACTACTATAGAACTTGATTGCCAATAGAATCAAAGTTATACCGAGCAATTGGCGATATTTTTAACATTTTCGGCTCTTAAGTTTTTTTCAACCCAGAGAACGGATTAGGCTTATAAATAGTTTTTTTCGGCAAGTTTTTTACAACAGCCGAAGAATGTACACAAACATGAAGAAGCAGGCCTGAACCGCATATCGTCCGAGCAAAAACAAAATTATAATTTTTAATAAAATTCGAGCGAGACATAAATAAAGTGGAGCGCGAGCAGTTTGTTATCTCGTGAATAATTTGTCATTTTGGGGCTTGTGAATCAGCCCAAATGACTGCGAGCCAACCCGACCGAGTCTGAATTCCTCGCCCGCTGGCGGACCGATCAATAATTTCCGGCAACTAAAATAGTTTGGAAAAGTGCACCGAAGCCGAGGGAAAGTCCAGGAGAAAGTGCATTATATAGATGCACCCACGATACGCCGCCCTCCCTCTATTCTATTTGCGAATGGCTATTTTTGCTGTTGAAACCGACCATACCTGAGTCGCTTTAATATCGACTTGGGCGAGCGTGTCGCAGTTAATTCTAAGAAAATTTTCAGGCGACAATCTGCCACTAATTTTTCAGCTGTGGTAAAAAGCCCGGTGACGCAAAAGTTTTATTTTGAGAAGCTCCGCGTTTGTGCGTTACGTTCGACAACGGCGGGGCTGTGTGTGATTCATGAGGCGAGGCCTGAGGTGGTATTAATATTTTTCCATCAGTAAGTAAATATTTCGCTGGTTTTGCATTATCTAACCATCGTGGAGGCAGATATCAGAAAACAACACCTTTTTGTTTTTTTTTATTTAGAGATAAGCGCAAATATGCGCTCGTATCGCATGGAGATTGGAGATATCAAGAGTTGAAGGTTTCGCGTTTCTTACCACCTTTTCGCCTTACAAATAACTTCGTGTTTTTGCAGAGCTGTGAGTCACCAAGTGGGAATGAGCAGGTCAATTTCACTCGACCAGTTTTTCTGCTCCAAATAAGAAAAAAAATTGAAATGTAAGGTGATTATTTGCTGTGAGCCTACAGCCACTGTCATCAATTCCAAAATGTGGCGAAATTCATTTTTCAGTTTCTGGCATTCAGAACGATCCTAATCTAATTTGCTGCGTCACAGACATTTCCTAGAGGACATTAAATGCCCTAGTTTCAAAAAATACGTCAAGATAGTAAAAAGTGTAGGAAAAACTAATTTCTTTTAGCGAAGTAGACCCTTCTTTTGTTAAAAAAAAATGATATTCTTTTACCGGAAATACAGTTTCTTTATGATGCACCTTGGAATGACCCTTCCATGTGTTTTCGGGCACAAGTACCTGCAAATTCCAAATTTAGACCAACGATGCTGAATTTTGGAATTCCTGCATTATGGCAATCTGCAAAGTCGCACCTGCATACGTTGAAAAATCCTATAAATAACGTGAAGATCAGCTCATCTAGACAATACGGTAGTAAAGTTCATTCAAAGTTCCATAAAGCAGCGCCCCATTCATCAGATTATCTTGGAGCAAGTCATGTTCGAACTGCACTATCAGAACTATGATCAGTATGGTGCGGGGCCCCAAAGTGAATTTAACGACGGCCGGTCGCAAATGTGTGCACTTCTTTGCCGATAAGCCTGTTTTCGCGTTCTTCATGATCTTCGCAAATGAAGAAAAAGGAATACATCGGGGGCGCTGATACTGGGGACTACGCAAATTACATAAACTACATTCGATCGACTGGCCCTCACGCCTGCGCCGCAGGAGGAGAGAGGGAATCCTTTCAAGTAGCCGGGCTCGCCGCCTCAACACTGAATCAATTCAAATCAGAATTAGCACAAGCTCGCCGATTTGAATAAAAGTCGCATAATCGCGATGGAGAGTGTCGAAATGTCAGGAGGTTATGGAAAAACTAGTTCCTCGCCCGATTTGGGCTTAGATCACCGCTGAAAGGAGGTCCAAATTCAAGTTATCACTCGAACTGATTTACATTTATTTTGGTCTAGAATGCCGAATCAGGATGCGTACAAAAACAAAAATACAACTTACAACTAAAGCGACAAAGGCAGTCACGCATCAGATTCCAAGAATGTAAAAAGACTATTTAGCCTAGAAAGAATGCGTAAAATTCGTTTGGTAAATGGAAGTAAGGAAGAAAGAGGGAAATAGAGAGAGTTGTTCAGATGTTCTCGTAGACCACGCACAAATGCAGAAAGTTGTCCGGGTAGCTCAGGTGTTCTGACATCCACTGTAATGGCGTCTCCTCATGAATCTCGATGCCATGCGTCCGAATGGTAACTGTAAGAAAAGAAAAGAAGCCATTGAAAATTTGATTGGACTATATTACTAGTGTAAGTCCTACAAGAAAAGAATAACATTCGCCATTTTTGGGACGCGCTGCATGCACTTTCTTCCTTTATTATTTCAAAAGGACGGTGCGACGGTTTTTTTCTTTATTTCGCCGCTAGAATTTTGATCTTTGTCAAACTTCAAAACTACATAACTACAAGAATATAAATTTCAAGGAGAGCATACCAACCACTAGTGCCTTGCTATATACCACGTGATTCTTTAAGCAGGTCGCACACTATCTGGCATTTTCCAGAGCCATGCAATTTTGATACATACTACGGTTACAGTTTGATCCGAGATCGAATATACGTTACATTCCGTGATTTTACTCGCTCAAGCTTAAGGGCTTGACTGTAAACTCGCTCGAAAATAACTTGAAAATAAGTTTTGTTCTTTAGAAATCTTTCTTTCAAAAATCCACGTATTGTTCCTTCGGCACTTTAAAAGTGTATCTTTTAGTTTTTATGCATTCTTGCATTCTTTTGTGGGGCATAAGGTGAATATTATGTTTGCCATTTTTACGTAAGGCGAAAATTTATATATATTTAAATTTTACCAACTGATTTCGAACTACATATCTAGCGGGCAGTTGAGGAGTGGCGGCGCAAAAGGTTACTTTTCCCCTTTTAGGAAGGGGGCAAAGTAAATTTTTGCGCCGCCACTCCTCAATTAATCCGTGAAAGACGCAGCTCGCTTTATTTCACTTTTTTTCTTGTTCTTTTCCACTTGTGTGCCTTCGATACGGACACATCTCACCACATTTTGACCAGCGCACTCAACACACAACACCAAGATGTCAAGGAAATATCTTTCCTACAACTGCCCGCCCCAGGCAGCACAGGTTTCAGGTAGCTTACGGTTGACATGATTTCCTGTCGATGCTCATCTAATATCCCATCTTGCATCTAAACAAAAATTTCTGATTTAAGATAACATTCCAAGCGATGGTCTCTTGGAAATGTTAAAGCCTTCAGAAATTTTGATACTGTGCCATGCTTGGAAGAGATTCAGTCAAGAAATAGAAAAGTGATTCATTGCCTGGGAGATTCGCTGCACTACTCGCAAGAACGGTACAATAATTTTTTAACCGCTAATAAGCATCGCGTCTAAATTTACGGCTCGTGTGAGAAAGTGCTGCTGGCTTGTATTTGTTTTGCAGCAGAGTACGCAAATTATAATGTAAGCATAACTAGGGGGAGGGAGGATACACATTTCACCGTGATCTGCGTTGATTACTGCAGAAAAAAGTGCAAGTTGTCGCACAAGGGCTCGCTGGGACACGGTCCAACTCGCTCAGGGCTAATTGATGGCGACAATTATCGCGTGACTGCTACAAGAAAGTGTAACATCTCCCATCGCTTAAAAAGCGACGAAATTAATGGGCACAGGCCGAAAGTTATGTTGAAACTTAGAAGCTACACCTGTTGCGGCAGCATGACTAAGAACAAAGGCATATCTGGTACAAGGAGCTCGCAAATATATCATCTATGTAATCGCCCTTATATCGACGACAAACCATGAAGACTGCATTTGGCTGCTTTAATGAACTGTTACTGATTTCCTCCAAAGTTCGCGTAGTTTAAAAAACAGATCTTGCCCACACCCAGTTTAGAATAAAGGCGTTTTCCCCATGGGGATGCAGTTATAGTATATACAGAGGGCATGCAGCATGCCTGCTTGCAAAATGACACAAATTTCTACATAACCTTAGAAGTACGTCATCAACTTCCAAGCGTTTCTCGTTTCATCCCACTGCAATTATTGCTTAACAAAATTATTTGTGCAAAAAAAATTATTAAATATATGCGTTTAAAACTATAAATCTCTTCGTCTTTAAAAACTCAATAATTTGTGCTGCATACAACATAGAGTTGTTCCCTTAGTGTAGACAATCCCTTTAAAAAAATAATTATATATACAATATCGTGTTAGTTGTGTTGTAAAACTTTCTTGGCTTTTGGCAACCAAAGCTCAAACGTTTTGAAGATCCTACGAGGTCAACAATTCATCGCATGCAGACTTTCTTATTAGCAAAGTTGAGATTTCAACAACATAATTACATTTAATTTATTGTGAAATTGATAGGAATAGGCATCCGCCAAAACTGTCAACTTGGAAAAGTCCGCTGAAAATGTCTAAAGTAAATCCTAAGTGACCAGCGTTTCAGGCAAAAGTAAATCTAACCAGGAAGAAGAACGGTGGATTTAATTGAACATTCCATCGATACCAAATTGTGTCTCCGTGTTATAGAGGTGCATTCCCTGTCCATCAAACTATCCAAGTGTGCGCCCCAAACCTGAAAATCAAGCGACCTAAACGCCAGCCTCAAAATAAATTTCGAAGGAAATAAATTTTCATTTCGAGCACTTGTAACTGGGAACTGGCTGACTTCGGGTTCGGCCTAAAGGTGCAGACGATTTGAACGAAAACATGATTGCGTCCGATCGGCCGGACCAAAGTAGCCAATCCACTCGGACGGCCAGCATGGGAACTTGGGAACAGATTTCAGTCAGGGGAGACTGATCGACGACGTTTAATCAGTGGCTCCCATAAAAAGCCCTCCCCGTCCTCTGTTGATGGGCCCGGATGGGCTCTAAGAAATAATTAAAATTCCTGGTAAATCAAAGTGCTGAGTCGTTTAAACATTAAGGAAAATTCCACGGACGATTGTTATCAGGCCCTCGTTGTGTCGAAAGCCACAAAAAAACTGACTCATTTCCCAGACCTGAATCGCGAGGTAATTTATGGATCAGAAATTGTCCCCTGCAGACGCAGATTTCTAAAACATGCGCACTGAGATGAATATATGGAGAGGATGTGTCATAGAAGTTTCTCTCAAGGTAATGGCATATATTTTTGTAGGCAATATATCCATCTCTCTCGAGTTCTGGATATTGCTCATTGTTAATTGAATTCAAACAACTAAATTGAAAAGAACGAAAATGTTCTACTATCGTACATGTGCCACTGAGATGAATATAGTGAGGGGACATTCGGATTCGACACCAGTTGTCTTCACGAAAATTTGTACCATATTTTTGAAGTCGATGTATTCATCTCTTTCGATCTTTAAAGTCAAACTGAGGAGGAAATGTTCTAACTTTCAAATTTGCCCTTCAAAAAATCAAATCACATTTTAAATTTTGGCGCCTGCTTCTGCCGTCAGTATGGCACATGACATGCAGAAAATATACCAAATATACCTTTGTCTTTTGCCGGCATTGTTGGGCGGGATATTTACACGTTGAATGCCACAATTAGCATAAAAATTTTCGTGAGGGAATTACGTGTTAAAATGCATTTGTCGGGAGAGAACTTTTAAATGGGGGTTATCGGCGATTCCTATGGCATTCAACGTGTTAAACAATTAATTTTGGGTTTTAAAAGACGAAGAAATTTATAGTTTTAAACGCATATATTATGTGCGTGTAATTTTGTTAAGCAAAAATTGCAGTACGACGTTATATAGAAATTTGTGCCGGTTTGAAAGCAAGCATGCCCCCCCCTCTTTCTTCTATCTATATGACATGAACAAATGACAAAACCACTACAGTTAGATATATTACTATGGCGGGGCGTGGTGTAGTGCATTCTTGTTATTTTAGAAGTGATTATTACAGAGACGCTTCTTTGTGATGTTGTTTTATATTTGGTTCTGGTCTCCAAAATTAATTTAGAAATATATTTAATTAAGTCTTAAATATCAAATACAAAAAACAGCAAAATAAGTAGAAATTTTTTCATGTCGTTGCTGAGCGGAATATTTAAAGAAATATTTTCGCGATTATTCAAGAAGAAATTTGCACTTTTAATCTACTTGTAATAAAAAAAATTACCTGCAATAGAATTTAGTTGAGCCGAAGTCGCAGCAGAACTAATTGTGAATAGCTGTCCTCATTTGACGCATGTCGAAGATTATATAACGAATGTGTGCCATTTTTCAGCAGGCATGTTTCTTCACTTGTTATATCTTTTCGGACGATTGTAGTTCTTGGCGGAAATCCAAAGCTTGATAACGCCAAACAACAAGCTTGCCTTTTTTCATTGTAATTAAACTGCTGACTTGGTTTGGAACCACACTCGTGAGTAATTGTGCATTCATTTAACTGCACCTAATCGCGCCCTAGTCGTATGCCTAGATGTCTAGAAGCTCGGAATGGGTTATCTCTCCACGACTGCTTACTGAGTTTTACTGCGGCAGTGCAGTAGAGTCAGTCAACGTTTGCCGCGATTTACAGCGTAGAGAAAAATGACAAAGGCGGACGGGACCAGATAAAACCGATACAGTCGTCACAACTATTCTTCTAGAAATTTCGAGAAGAAAAACGGATTTTATTCGGAATGGCATCAAGGAATGCAGCGACCTGCAATCCTCTAAGCGAAATATCCTCTCAATTCAACCTAAATCGTTATGTTTGACGTCGAATAGGAAAAAATATCGCTTTCTTTAAACACCAAAACATCTGAATCTTCAATTCACATATGTATATGTACCAACTGCTGCGGTTTTCAAGTATATTTCCAAGAAAACGAAATAGTTTTTCATGCTGCACGCCGCTTTTAAGGGAAACTTAAGTTCCAGATATATGTACCCACTATTGCCTGCATAAAAATACCAAGCAATACCAAAAGGAAAGGAAATTGTCCTGTACTTCCACAGAGTCCACCGAATGCCTGTATTTTTGACAAGCTCAAGTTCAATTGTCTAGAAGCGTTTAACAGTGATGTCGAAAAACTGTATAGTATTAAAGGTATTATGAATAAAACGATTATCTAAGAATTCTAAGAAATTCCCTCCACTATTTGTATGTGGTATGGAGTGAGAAATGGATTTTCTGAACAGCTGGTTGTGCAGTTGTACAAACCCCACTCATAACTAAGAAGAAAAAGTTCACATTTTATAACAGAAATGATATAATGACTGCCAGTTTGTATTCTTAAAGTGCCCTAATCGGTCCCATAAAGCCTAGCGACGATAAATTCCAGCGCTGCTTTCCATGATTTATTGATGAACGTCAAAGCCACAGAATGTAGCCACTTGTGTAAATTTCCGGGCTCACTACATATCCAACTTCGATCCTCGCGAAAGTCTTATCTCTCGGGCAAGTTGATCTAACAATCGCAAATCAATTAAAGGAAATTACATCGAGTTTGGTAGTGTGCGGCTTTTTTAGACGCAAAAAAGTAACGCACGTAAGAACTGTGCTCTGCATGACTTGTAGCTGACGAGATCGATACGATCAGAGACTACACAGACGCGCATTTTCTCTTAAATCCCATTTTAACAAGACGCCTCTGTACTGTACGATCACCTCAGGCTCGCATCCATAAGAATTTTCAATAGCCCGCCCGAACTAAGCAGACAAACAAGATCCAGTGAGCCGCCGCCACGGCTAAGCGGATCGCTTCATGCTACTTTGCTTTGAATGAAATCGAGGAGCGGAAGAGGTTGGGACGCATGGAACAGTGCAGCTCAACGATAAAATTACAAACTGGTGCCGTCATGTCTGGCATTGCTTCTTCGGTTCAACTTGATCTGTTCGGCTGGCTGACTGCCTTCTATGGAGGTTGGCGTTTCATTAGGCCGCAAGTTTTTCTGTTTGAAAACGAGCAAAAAACGTTGTTTTCCAGTTTGTTTTGCTGGCTTTGCTTTTCAATATTTTCCTTATCGTTCCTAGCCAGTGGAGGTTTGGATTTTTTCTGCTACTAAAACTGGTTCGATAGAACAAGATCCGATGCGGTCTGGCGTCGCTTTTTGATTTCTCGTCAACCCGGACTCAATAAAGCGCGTATCTTGACTTACCCGGGTGACTTTTCTGGACAAGGCACCTTTCGTGGTAAAGGCCATTCGATATCGACTTTTGAGGATTTTTTACTAGAGGAGATTTGCTGCTACTAACGCTATTTCAGGGTTCCTTACTGTCAAGTTGACGTTTTATATTCTATGTGTTAAGAGGCTTCTGCATCACTAAAAAGATGCCTCACTTGATGTCTCCAAATGCGACAATTCCACTAGTGCAGGTAAATTATCTTTATTGATATTTAGTCTTACACGGGCAGCGCAGTGCTAGTCTGCTTTACTTCGCATTGACTGTAATTGTATAAGTTAAGGAAATGCAAATGTTTTCTATTTCATTTTTGTTTAATTTCACACTATACAGGTTCAATTGATAATCTCAATAAGGGAATTTGTTCTGTTGACCAATTCATATTTTCTGCAATTAGAATTTGATTGAACTTGGATACAGCTTGGCGGACCCCTTTTAAAAGGCAGACAAATAATTTTACCGGGATCATATTTATTTTATTAAAAAGTATACTAAAATCCCTGTTTATTAATATGCAATATAATTTCTGATTGCGTCAATTAAAGCATTATACTATTTTCCAGACATCCAGCTAACTTACATGCCGATTCTTCACAGTATTTTCACTTAATAATTTCAGATATTTCCTAAAAAACAACTTCCCAATGCAAACAACAAACAAAAACATTTGTTTCTCTTCCAATGCTCTCGGTACATAGGGCTAAACATAAATAAACTGGACGCCAGTAATCAGCATTACTTTACTCAACTGCCATCTAAAACAATTACCTAGCTCAATTAGCACATGCAAAAAGGGAGGAGTGCGTTACTTACGAACTAAGCTGTAACTAGGAAATTTTGATCTTCCTTGTGCGCATCACAAATTTTCATGATTACTCTTGAAAGGCCCTTTTTTAAACAATTACCAGATTTCGCATTAGCTAAAATGAGACATGTGACTGAGGTGTAGAATAAACAAAGCCACTTTTCTCTTTAGGGATTTTAATGAAATTATTACCTAAATTGTGTCGAACCCTAGCTAGCTGAGTGGCGTTAAAAAATCAAATCATGGCACTTTCTGAAGATTATTTGCTATACTTTACTGATCGAAAAATAGTGTAACACTTGTTATGCACCAGTTTAGGAAACTTTAGGGTAAATTGGCGCACATGTGGCACACATAAAATTAAACAAGAAAAGGATCATTCGAAGATGCCTGCTCCTCAAGCTCCACAGTTGAAGTGAAAACTTCGCTAAGCGCCAAAGAACGAAAACTCTCGTTTATGACAAATTTTAAATGTTTTAAAAGCAATGACATCGGGTTGTAAAATAGATGTTCTTGGAACAGAGTGCATAGTACAAAATACAAAAATATAATTTTTGGCATTTAGCCATGTTTTCGCTTCAAGCCTGTAATTGGTTTGTCTACAAAATTAGTTTTAGGCTTGTCTGTTAACGGAATCATCGATTGCTAGAAAGACAGCTGCACTATACTAGATTATCGACCTTACCAAATCCATTGAGTCTAGAGTCTAGTCTAAACGATAACAATTATTCCTTGGCACCCCTGAATTCATAAATATTAACACCAGAGGTCAAACTTTTGGGCAAGTGAGGAAATGGATACGCTCGGTCATAAGTAATCAATTTCGCACGATAAGCGGGCACGTGTTTAAAATTAATTTCAATGGAGAGAGATAAAACTTTATTTAAAATGGCCAAGATTAAATTTAGCTGCTTTGAAGTTTCCATTATTTCAAATTCTTTAAGGCGCCCCTGGAACTACTTTGTGATCGCTGCGGTTATCAGCATCAGGTAACCACCTGACCACCCATAAGCAGCCACCCAAATTGAACTAATTGCCTTGGTGTCCGTGCCGACAAATCAAGCTCCAGGTCTCCAGCCCAGGCTGTTTACAACTAGAACTCGACTAGCTTAAAAAAACACTCAGTATCGCACAAGTGTTGCACATCTTTTAATTGTTTGCGTTTTCGTTTAGGGTAAATTTATCTCTGACAACTGCTTCCAAAATCACGTGTTCATTGCAAATGCATAAAACTTACATCAGCCCCCACTGATAAGTTCATTTCTTCTCACTTTTATCACAAGCCTCGCTTATATAATTTCTGGGAATAAATGCAATACCTTAATTAGTCATAAACAGAGGACCATTGGTATTTTTGTTCTGTTGTGGGGGGCTGACCAGCTGGCGATATTTTCTGTTGCCCATTTGCACTAATCATGATGCTCAGACGTCGAAGCAAGGCTTGTTCTCGGGAGAGGTGTTCATTTAGGATAAATATGTAATCAGGGGGCTTGGCTGCCTGATAAACTGAATACCAACAACCACTTGACAAGAAGTTCAATGTAATCGCTTCGGGTCGGGATTTCATTTATAGATGTCCTGATGTCAACAGGGGCTAATGATAGCAACTTCTGATGCAACTGGCAAGACTAATGAACGTTTTATTTTTGCGGAAGATGATTCGCGGGAGTTAAAATAGATTGCAAGACAGTTGCCTTTTAAGTATTGTTAGACGCTCTTGACGTGTTATTGCGAAAAAGGATCTTCAGCACTCTTAGCTGTAAAGTTTGTTAAGTTTTTTTAATTATAATATATTCGGTGAGCTTATAAGAATTAAGTTCCTGCTTACGTTTTGCAATATAAATGCATTAAAAAACGTGCCATCGAATAGTGATTGCTCCTCAGACGCAGATGATTTCCTGCTTCCAGATAACATATCAAAAGTAAACTTTAGATCAAGCAATTCCGGCGTATTTCGGAGGAATTAAAAAATATTCTACAAAAATGTAACCAAAGTAGTATGCAACTTTCGCGTTCGTACAAAACAGTCTTCTAAGGAAAATGGTTTTCTCTTATCTTTTTTTACCTTTGCTTCCTTTTAAATATTTTATTTATAGTACTAACATAATAAATCGATAGTACCACCACAACTGCAGGGCCCAACTTGTTAGTATTATCGAAAGCGGAGGAAAACATGAAATGGAAGTTCTTTGTCAACCGGCCGTCACTAGGTGTTTTGTTTAATAACTTCCTTTTTCACACTTTTCGTGTTTAAACGCAAATAGTGCTTTTCCGGCAAGTGAGATATTGTCTTCTTTTATTTTTCCACCATCATCGGAGGTGCCCATAAGAAAAAAACAAAAAAACAAAATGCCGCCGGCGTTTTGGTATTCTCTAAATGCACAGCGATATCTAGCTTTAGTTTGGATAGTTTTTTGTCGCTGGAATGCTCTTGGCGGTTCTTATGAACGTCACTTTTTTCTTTTCGTTCTTTCTTTGAAAATGAAAACGACAGCTTGAAGGAATCACTGGCGGCACGATCTCTTTTGATTTCATGCGGGCTCTTTACGATCAATTATCGGATCAGATCTGGAGAGGAAGCACGGATTGGGCGAGGAATTAGGTAGTATTTGAAGGTGTGCGGTGAATATTGTTTATTTCCTGGAAATTTTTGTTTAGAATTTATTTTATTTTCGACTAGTGTGAGCTGCATGAGCGGTTGATGCCACTTTTACTCAGTTTTCTAAAATTACACCGCGCGCGTTGTGCACGGAGTTGCCACATATCTGCAGATTTAGCGTCCACAAATCCATGAAATCCGTATCAAACTAGCAAAAACGAAAGGCGCAAATTTTCTTCTAAAAAAGCATTCATTTAGGACGATGAATAATATTTCACCTTATCACATACGTCAATTTGCGGAAACTTCTGTAACAACAACCGTAACTTCTCCTGAAGTTAAATTTAGGAAGAAAAAGAAATTTGCAATCGGACTAATGGAACTCAGCCAACCAGTAAATAGGAAATCTGGCTGCGCAATTAATGTTCGAATATATCTAGATTACTGTATCAGATAAAGGCGCATTCCCTATATTCGGGCTAACTATAACCTTTTGGCCAGATCAAGATCAGATCAATGTGCCAGAAATCCGAGTCATTGAAGTCATTGATTTTGAAAACTCTCGTGTATGGGTCCTCAATTTGTGCAGTTCTTATATATTTAAGTGTTCATAAGTAACAACCTCCACAAAAAATTGCATGAAATTTGCATGAAAATGAAAAATCCACGTGCACAAAAAATGGAAAAGTGCAATGCTCACGTTTTCCTCAATTTTAAACGGACAACAAAGTGCAAAGTAAATCTAGTGATAGAAATTTCCTGAGAAACTTGCCCAAGGTATTACTTTGTCCCAAACAAGTGCCGTATTCTTTCCATAAATTGTACAAATAAGAGTTTCACACCTTTTAACAATAGATTCGGGAAACCCCAAGGAACCTGCTTTCCTTTCCCGAGAAGATCAAAAAAGGCTTTGCTTTTCTACCTGCTGGCCGAAAATTGTTAAGCTATACAATGACTTCAAAAAGTAACCCATAATACGCGCACAGTAAGCCGTCCTTCCCAAAGTTAATAGAAAAAAGAGAACTACTTGTCAATACATACTACACAGATGGCCTCGGTCTTCTCAGTTTTATGAACGAAACCAGAGGTCTAAACGTAAGACAATAAGAACTAATGAGGTACTGTTATTATTAGCTTACCTGCGTGTCGAACAGGTGTAGACAAATCCTGCAGCAAGTCCTGCACAGTGCGCTTTTGACCGGCACCATTGATTGGGGTGATTAATTTCTGCTGATAGGTTCCGTCCTAAAAACAAAAAAAACACAAATTACGCAAATACTTTAGTAATACCCCGCCAACGCAAAAATCCCAAGAAAAGCACTAGCGACCAACACCAACTGTAGTCTCTCGCATAATTTCAAGGAAATTGACGCACTCAATAAAATGTTAGCGCCATACTTTCTGAGTAAATCTTTCCGTTCGTCACTGCAGCACAGCAAACGTTTTCTAGCTGCTTATAGCTCCGAAATATTTTTAACTCGCGACATCTAAAGTCGTCAATTAACGGGCGGATTAAGAGGTGGCTGGTCGCGTGACACTAGCGCTATAAATAACAGTGGATTGCGCCTCAAAAATATCAAGTGATTTCGACAAACACATGATAACTGTTCGATTGAAAACTATTCTATTCACCATCCTGAGGGGTGTGCGACATACATTACCATGCAACAACTGCCATCCAAAAATAATATCTTCCGTTATATCATCAGCTCGAATTAAGACTGGGCTAAAGTGCAAAAAGAATGCACTGATTTGTGAGAAAAGCAAAATTAGTGCACAACAACCAAGAGTAAAAAATCTGTGAAATAACATACTTAAGTACTTTCCAAGAGATTGCCCTATCGCTGCAGAAGTTGTAATGGTCAGTTTAAACTTGGTAGCATTAGCTTAAAAGAATATACACTGCGTTCTATTAACAGAAAAGTAGAGTTGACACAGATTAAAGCAGAGTACAGAATTTTGATACATTAGCTGTGTTTTTTTGGCCAACGGAGTTATAAAAGCACGGTTGGAATCCATGGAGTATATAATTAGTTCTTCTTCTTCTGTTTTTCTTTTTTAAGCAAACCCGATATCAGTAAAGGCCGTTATTAACTTGAAATTTAACTTAATGTCAGTTTTGCCCACATTTGTGTTTATTTTAATTGCTATAATGTGCACAATAGACAATCAATAAGTGCCATCTATTTTCCTGGGGAAGACCTAAATAAGCCAGTGAGCTTATTAACTCGATAAAATAACCGAGTTAATTTATTTAACCCAGTTAATGTATGACAACTCTGTACTCTGCTGCTAAAAAAGCAGCTATTGACTGTACGAAGAAGAGGGCTTTCAAATTGTATTTTTTATGTTTAAGGAAGACGTTTTTACGCTCTACGCTTCGTTTTTTTCGAAATTATAAAAATAATATAGAGTGCCTGTATATAAACTATTTGCATGTCTTGCATAAAGTGTAAAAATCTTCTGAATTACTGAGCTCTGTTTCACTTCGAACAATTCTGTTTATTATAGTCCATGCGCTCTTGTCCCAATGTGAAAACACTATCAATGCATTACGTCGAGGGTCGAGGCCGTTTTAAGATCGCGTCTTCTTTGGCGTAAGACATGATCTGTGGTGGTTTCGCAATGTAAAAGGAGATCTACGTACGCAGCATATCGTCATCTCTCCCACAGATGGAACTTTGATGGGAGAGAAAATCGAGTTATTTTGGCCTGACAATTTTTACAAGTTAATCCGCAATTTATTACGCACTGATACCAAAGTCCCATATATATTACTGGTCCTTACTAGCTGTGATTACGTTTTTAACAGGTTCGCCGCTAATCTCGCACTTACGCGTGAAACTTTTAACCTCTCTCTTCATAAATGTATTTTTGTATATATTTTTCTCACGAAAGCTTTTCTACTAAAGGCAATGAAGACTTTAAAGAGTATTCTCATTACCGGAGTTTATGTTAAAAGGTCGCCTTAAAGATCTAACCTTATCCAGACCAAAGAGAAATTTCCGCCGACACATCTAACTAGGCTAGCATAAAAATGTTCTAAGGTCCTGAAATCACTCTTATACATATAATATGACAAAGGTTTGCTCACTCTACAGCCCCTACATTAAATTACTTTGGGATCATAACTGTGTAAACCTACTTTGTGTATTGGGAGTATATACGCTTGATATTTTCGGCTAGCGGGAATGTACTTCATTTTTAATAATACGTGCTTGAATGCTTACCTCATTATAAAATCTTACTGGAATGTGTTTGAAACACTCCTGGTCTCCGATTGGCTCCATTAGTCTCCGGTTCACAGCCCAAAATTGATCGAATTTATCTGTAAAATGAAATAGAGATGCATCATTCGCCTTAGCTAAGGCTGATGGAATCCTTGACGGAAAGCTACGAGCTCAATTGAAATACTTTAAAACCCTGGGAAATGCTGTGCACAGGTAAAATTGCGATTGTGCAAATTCCATGAAATGCCATGAAACCATCGTACAAATATTTCGATTGTGCTCTGGTAGTGTACTCTTTTTAAAACTAACCATTAACTAGGCCCAACCAGAGCTGATTGTGATCCTTTTTCTGCATTGCCGATACAATCTGACCGCGGTGCTTTAATACATCTGCTTCCTTTAAACAAGACATAAAATGCGACTCCAGGATATCTCTGTGAAAGATATTATTAGTCTATAATTTATTTTTTTAAAAAAAAGCAATCGTTACTTGGACGAGAATTTCACGAGAACTTCTTCGGGGAATTTAGAAAAGTGGATTGTGAGGCACCATGGAAGACCCTCTTCCTCTCGGTGCAATAAGTCATACAAAATTCCTATAACAAGAAAGATTGAGACTGTTTAATTTTGAAATATATATTTAGTGTGAAGCGGGTATAAGTACATATTTTGCATTACAATAAATATGCGTGCGAACCGCCCTGCAACGCGTGCTGTGACTCTGCCATTAATTACACTGAATGAGATTTTACAGAAACAAATGTTCGAAAAAGCGTTTTAAGCAAAAGCACTTTACGACCTTTTCTTGGTTACTTTGAAAATCCAAGAATTAATGGTTTCAGGAAGGCCCTGTTTGTGGCAGTTGAGTAACGTGGGCTTGGGACATAGAACGGCCCGACATTACAACCTGAAGTTGTTGACGGGGCTAAAACCCTTCAAGAGTTGAGTTGAGCCAGTTATGACAATAATAAAAAACAACTACCGCTATAAAACCCACCAACATGCCGGTAGGGTGCTGCATCCTTGTAACAATTACTGCCATGTTTTTTTTATAGTATTATTCTAGATTTAATTTGCCTTTTACGTACTTTTTAGTTCTATCAGATGCAACAAATGATATAAATGGGGAAAAAGCGATTTTCCTAACAGTATAAAATGAAATAAATATTAGTGGCTGTTAATGTGAAAAAAAGAGGGAGGGAAAAAAGCAGCTGCCGAAACCCGGGATTGAACCGGGGACCTTTAGATCTTCAGTCTAACGCTCTCCCAACTGAGCTATTTCGGCCGATGAGTGCAGTCACGCCAAAAGCGAGGACTTAACCCTTCGACAGGTTTTGATATTCCATCAGCCTACACCTTGTAAAATTATTTCTCTTCCCTTTCCTAAATTACTTGCCTATCGGATAATGGAGTTTAAGCGGAGTCCCATTGTAATCAAACCACACGTCACCATCTTGAGCTTCATTGGCGATGTACCGAGTAAAATATTTGCGAACCTACAAATTGCACCAGTCAGAGATTGTGAATAGGATACTTAAATTCTGCTTTACTTTATCCGTAACCAGCGGTAGATAACTCAAACGTGATACCATCAAATAAAAATTCTCCGGCTGCTGTAAGCCAACAACTTCTTCAGGATCCGCTTGAAAACATACTGGAATTTGTCCTTCCCAGACTATTCGTAAGACTTCCCTGTCGTGGGCCATGTGTTTACAAATTATCACAAATTAAGACTCAGTCAACGAAAAAAAAATCTCGAATAAAACTAGCATTGGAGGAACGCCACACACAGCTGATTTTGACGTTTGAGTGGTGAAGGTGAATATGGATTTCGGTCAGTTTCACTTTTATGGAATTAACCCCTAGATGTCAGGCTGGTCTCGTCTCAAGCGCTTAAGTACAAATTCTTGTTGAGTTTGTGTTAGGCCGCGGTGGAGTAAGGTTGTTTGGTTGCGGTACTACTCTTTTAAGATGGTGGATATTCGCCTACGCCGCGAATATTTCCACCAAGTGCGTCCTCCTGATGAAGGATAGTGTGGAATTAAAGTTTTCTAAAGATTTCTAATATCTTTAGAACTGATCCAGTGCTTTGGTTTCTTTGATCCAGCGGTGTGCTGATTTGTTGGAGTTTGCTGATTGGATCGAGCTGGTTCGGGGACGTAGAGGGAGAGGTCATGGAAGCCAAACTCTGGATTTGACATGTTTAAGCACGCTTTGTTGGACTGAACACCCATACAACCGTAAACTTGAGAACGCTTCAGCTGCAGATATATACTTAAGGCGTATATTGAGTTCCTGCGGACTCCTGTTTTCGTTATTTAGTTTCTTAAGTGCCCTAGCATGGCACCGCAGTGCGTA
>QYTT01080177.1:15351-27842 GCA_006980735.1 Dasypogon diadema | reverse complement strand
AAAAGTCTGTTCCCTTTCGATTGAGCCCTCCCGCGCTCAAATCCGAGCAACTTTAAAATTTGGTCCAAAAAAATCCATGGACTATAGTCCATGTTTTTTGCGAAATTTGGACGGAAATTTTTTTGGCGCGAAATTGGTGCCAATCGAAAGGGAAATTTCCAGAAGCTACAAAAAAATTACCCCCGCCGATGGGCGCGCCTGTATTCCCTAGTTAGAGCCACAAATCGTTATTGCATATCCATAGGGGTCCACATGGGAAAATCGCCGAAACTGCTCGAAATTGCCGAATTTCCCGGCCAAATTTTGTGGCCACGCTCAAAAGTCTGTTCCCTTTCGATTGAGCCCTCTCGCGATCAAATCCGAGCAACTTTAAAATCTGGTCCAAAAAAATCCATGGACTATAGTTTAGCGGTTATATTTTCTACATATATCTCTTCTTCTTTTTTTCCTATATATATTTCTTTTTAAATATGAAATTTGAAGGCAAAGGAGAAAATATGCAGCCTGCCACTTTCAATAACATGCTCTCTCCAGGTGATCATTGTCTGTACGCCAATCTAAATTATTTATTTTAGTATGCTTTGCACGAAATATGCTCTTAACAACATCTTATCACATTTAGATAATAATTAAAGAATGCAAACGAAATGGGAAAAATCTATTTCTTTCTTATCATATTTTTTGTAACGTAGTCAGAGATCAGGAATTTCCTGACCTGATCCAGCTTTGGCGGATGTGAAAAAGTGCCTATGGAAGGTGCGGAGAAAAGAAAACTAAACGCAGATGTATTTTTTGCAAATAATGCTCTGCGCTCATATCTTGATAAAAACAGCTTTATATCTCGATCATATCTTTATTAAAACAAAACAATTATTATTGATAAGAATTTTTATTTTTAGATAAGACAATCGAAAAATATTTTAAATCTTTTTCTTTTTTGCTGACTAATACAAAGCTCTGAATCAAAAATTTCTTGTTTACAACACAAATATTAAATTTTGAAATAGCGTTCTGTTGCAGTTGCAGGCAATAGAGAAAGATTTTTGGGATAACTATTGCAGCGCCTTAAGATTTTATCGCGAAAAGTAGATTCAATGTTAATTTACAAAACCAATACGAGAACGATTGCACTTGAAAACAAGTCCCCATAAAATAGGAATTTACTTTTGCTAGACATAAAGGATTTTTGTTTTTCGATCACAGCAAGTTCTCTCCTCTATTTAATGAAAACTAACAGCATTATACTATACTATTACTATTTGAAGATTGGCCATAAGTCGGTCACTGCGACTTAAAGAAAATCTATTGTGCCAAATCTCCTATTACTGCAAGAGACTATCTGCCTTCCTTATGAAAGCAAGAAGATCCATTGTCGAAGAGGATTTGCTCTCACTGGGAGCTAAGACTTCCCCTAGTTATGCAGTAGTATGATTCCGGAATAGTTCGCCCAGTGCGGTACAGCATGAGAAGCTCGCTTGGAAGACTTATAGGGCTCCTTAAAGGTTACATTTTATAGTTTTTTCTTTATTCCTTTTCTTATTTGCTGCAGATTTTTGTTTGTAATTATAAGCCTTAGTCACTTTGCGTTATGATTTTTTCTACCTTTCCTTTTCTTTTCTTTTTCTCTTGGTATTCCTACTGGACTCTGACCCCCACTGGGCTTGTCTTCATTCAAAAATACCCACTTAAATTCTTAAGAGTATCCGTAATTTCATTCAAAGCATAATACCAATAAAAAGGGATATGGATATGAAAAATAAAATGTCTCATATAATAATTCACTGTAATCTTAATTTTATTTTCAATAAAACACAAATACGACGACATAATCATAACCTCGAACAGAAAATAAATTATCATGTTACCTTTACAAAAGAACTGTCGATAACGTTATTTATCTACACATCAAAACTGCTTAAAACTCAGAGAGAAGATATAACAACAAAATCGAAACCATTCTAAAAGAAATCTATTTTTTATTATATATAAAATTCGGACACAAAAGTCAACAGCAAATTGTTATGTGATTGGCTCATAGAGTAATTGGTATAAGCTGTATGTTTTATATTTTGCTTTCACGTTCTCTCATCAATTATAATCCATGTTCAAGCACGTTTCCCCGTCAGCTACAATAATGATCTAATGACACAGATGGTCTAATGCAAAATATGTGTTTAGCTTTTATAATTTTTTTTCCATTTTTATGTGATTTTACAATTGCCCTATCTTTGGTTAATAAACAAAATTTAACTGGGATTCGATAACACTACTTTATCTTTTTGTTTTATTAAATAATCAAGTAAACGGTATAAAATTTATAACAATCATCGACACTTAGACCAAAGGTTACAGAAAAAAACTAAACTACAAGAACACGTTTAGACTCTAAATATGGACAGTGATTTCTTCTGTGAAAATATAAAACAATGGAGAGATTCAGTGTGTTTCGACCAGTCGTGCAAATGGTCTAAAATCAATGAATCTACAAAAGCCGTCACGGGGCATATGCAAAATGAAAAAAAAAGATTCAATATTTAACAGCATTGCTTAGACCATTTGTTCGACCAAATCGAATTTGACCCCTCCCCCCAATCTCATGAAATATACATTTATGACTTAAATTATATTAACAAATCTGCTTCTCTCTCTTTCTCTTATTCTCTCGCTCCAGCATTCCCACTTAAATCTAAACATGATTCATAACAGAAAAATTCAAATATTGTACTAGACAGACACTTGAGATATCAGAGAAAAGACAAAAAATAAAACGAGATAGAGCTATGCAAGCGATTTGAGCTTTTACAATATGTACATTGTTGCACTAGTGCAAAACTAAATGTTCCCTCCCTTACGATTTCAGTCACTTAACATCCCTAACAAAATCAGTGATTGATTCTGTCGCATTATCACAAATCATTTCACAAAATATCCACAACCGACATAGCTCCTCGACCAAAACGCTTATTTATTATGGGGGCAAAAGCGCTCCTTTAAAAGCTATCGTCATCATGTCAAACAACCGATTCGGATGGAAATTGGTCGCCATCATCTGACCAACTCACTTCCATTGGTGTTCCGCCCAAGCTTGTGCTAATTTTCTCCATAAGGAGAGCATCCTCAATGGATAAGTGCGGTTTTCCAAGTGAAGAGGTCGATGCTGATGAAGTTGAAGAGGCAGTCTCATCTGAGCAGGCTGAACATCCCTCATCCTCGGAATTCGTCCCAGACACCATTGCTTCACCGGCTGATTCTTGGATCTCTTGGCACTTTTTCAGATTTTTAAAATCTTGCACTGATGGATGAGATGACGGAATTGGTCGCATTCTTTCGGCCGATGTGAGAGCAGATGTATCACACGTGATCAGATTTCTTTGGGATTTTCTGTACATGCCGCCATTCTCGCCGTCAGAACAAAACGATGACGCTCTGGGAGATGAAGAGGCTATTGGTGGAGATTGAGCAGCCGCTCCCTTCGGAGACATTCTATTGCTTGGTCGTCTTATATATGGTGAGCTTGTGCAATCCGGATCTTTCCAAGAAGAGGGCAGCTCCAGTTTCCTTGCACTGGAACCACTACTTTCCGTGGAGTGCTGTCGAACAAGTTTCCTCTGATTCTCTGATCCCTTGATGGTGACAGATTTTGATCGAACCCTGGAATTTGGCTGATTCTGTCCAATGTCTCGCAATTCAACCGAATCACTGGAATGTTGTCTTATCACGGATGTTGCAGAAGCGGACTGAGAAAGTGGATTTACACAGTTTGTTGATATAGGTAAGGAACATTGTCGTCTCGCTCCAGAAGTTTTTTCATTAAAACTAGACCGGAAGGAGCCGGCTCGACGCACCATCCTCGAGGCAAGCACCTCCGGAGATTCGTCATCCATTTCAAGCACCCAAGATACTGAATCGCTCTTTTCAACCACTCCTTTGATGATGGGTGAGGTTGGTGGTGAGACATCATCCATCTGGAAACACCCAACCATCCGATCAGATCCATTCGTACTACGATTAAGACTTGTCAGACTAGAATTGTGACTTAGATCTGGATTATCCTGGCTGTGAAAACTCCCTTTTGAGACATTCAAATAACCGGCTTGCTCCTGGTAACTTTTCGATAATTCTGTTAAGGCTAACGCAAATTTTTCAGAATTCTGTTTCAAACGCCATTGAAGCTCCTCATTGTGCAATGATAAACGATTTCGATTTTTCACTTCGTGAGAGTAGGACTCCTGCAGGTGTTTATTCCTCTGAACCAGGTCCCTAAAAGGAGAAAGTCATTAGTCGTTTTAGCTAAAAAGGTGAAAAAATGAAAAAAAAACAAACTTCTCTTCCTCTATTTTCGCTTTCAGTTGAATCTTAAGGTCCTCAACACGAGATTCCAAGGCTGAAATTTTCATTTGCGCGGCAGGCAACTCATCGGCTGCCCGTTGGAGCTCCTGGTTGTGCTTTCTCAAATCCGAAATTTCGCTCTGCTTCAACTCCAAAACGCACCGCAAGCTTTCAACTTCATCTTGCAGCATTTGCACTTTGCTCGCTGCACCATTTTTTGGAGAAATAGCTTGATCCAGTGAATTTCGTGATGTCCGCAGAACTGAAATTTCATCGTGAGAAAGGTTCAATTTTTCTTCGAGTTCTCGTTCCCGGTGTTCGGTTTCGTGCCGAAGGACATCCAATTGTTTGTTGAGAAGATTGATTTTTTCGGTTAGATCACGCTCCCGTTGAGAGGCGGCTTGCAATCTTTCAGCAAAGCCGGTCTCCGCCTCCAGAATCTTTTCACGTAGTTCATTTTCTGTTGCACTCAAAGCACTCAGCCTTTTTAGAAGCTCATCTTCTCGTTGCTTTGCCGCTATAATCAATCTTTCTTGTTCAAGAAATTTCGTCTCCGAATCCCGAATGAGGTCCTGAAATCTTTTCTGGTTTGTGGCATCTTTTGAAATTAATTCCGCCTCTAATGCAGCAATCCGTTCCTTTGCACTCACTTGAAGTTCGCTCAAAGATGACTCAACTAGGACAGGAAGATGTTATTATTTGTTTGTTTTTGTACAATAAAAAGAGAATGGATATACCTCTTTGAAGTTCACAGCTGTGCAGAGTTTGTAACTCTGTCTCCCTGGCCACATAATATGCCTCCTTGTCCTGTAGCTCATCTTGAAGTTCGTGACATCGTGCCTTGGACTCTTCTAGCAGTAATCGGGTCTCATGAAGAGTTTTCTGAGCTTTCGTGCATTCCTTTTTTATTAGAGGACAGGAAAACGCCTCCAACTAAAATAAAATAGGAATCGTTAAAAAAAACCGTGCAAGTAAATTTATCAGTTTCAAGAAAAAAGTTACAATTTTAAACAACATTTCTTTGCCACCCCAAATTGTGTTCCTTTCTTGTGTGTGAGCCAACTTAATCTCTCCTCTGCGCCGCATTTGAAATTAGAAATGAAATGGAAACAAAAACACCCGCCCAGAATCAGATTTCTTATCATATGACTTCCAAAAGAAAGTTTAGGATTGGGTTGTGGATCTGTTTTTGTTGGATGAATTATCAGAACTTGTAAATATTTGAAGCAAGGAAAACAACAACTGTTTTATTTGGGGTCAAAAGATCTTCAATTCTTTTTTTCTTTAATTGGATTTGGTCATAGAAATGCCATGATTCACGCCTATAACGCGAACTTTGGTAGAAGGGACTCGACAATCTCTGTGGTCACACAAGAATTTTGGATTTTCTGGATGAATCATTTTCTATGTGAAAAGCAGAAGAAGAAGAACTAATTCTATTACTCCATGGATTCAAACCGTTCTCTGGAGCTTTCATAACTCCGTGGGCCAAAAGAACACAGGTTATAATAGTTCCCTTCAGCCATCAGAGATAAACTCCCATAAATTCACTGCCTTCATTACTAGATTAAATAAAAAAACGGTTAAACTGGAAATAAAAGGTACGAATGTAACCAATAAACACAGTCTAAGATCGAACATCACTAAGGATTTTTATATAAACTACGAAACTGAAATTAGAGTCCGCACAGAGTAAACAATGTTCATCACTGTAAACATTTTGTAATCTTAACAACTATTCGGGATACAAAACACTCTTGAACTCATCAATTCAAGATAATATTTCACTTGTTCACACTAAATTTCAAAACTCTTAAAATAATCAGAGGAGAGCCTAAATATTTAAATTTCAATATTTTCAAAAGGTTTATACCTCAAATATGTCCATATCCAACAAGCACTTAGAAGGCATGATTTTTAGCTTAGGAAAGACCAGAAATTTTTCAAAACTTTATCTTTATCACACAGAGGTCCAACTAATTCAAGAATTCAATCCCAACTGAAAGACAACTTTAACCTTCCTTAATTTCTTTGCAGCCTTGTTCTGAGGGTAATTAACAATTTCCAAGAAAATTTAGTGGTACTATATACCTCCGACTCTCACACTACGTAGGACAACTAATTATAATTTGCTAACCAGGTAGCTCTGTTACTCTACCTGAAAATTCAATAATTCCCTTAAGTCTACTGCCACATATTTTACCAGGGAATTTAGTAGTAAGTACTTGGGTTTTGGGTGCACACGTGATATTTTAACATTTATTCATGCAAGGCCAAGAGGAAATTAGGAGACAGTGAGAAAGTTAATATTGGATAGCCCTATGGTTTCGATTTTGCAAGGTGGACGAGTATCTCAAAGAAAAGATTTGTATTCTCACATGTGCACGTGAATTTTCCAGTCACGAGTATACCTGAAATTTCCTCAAGTTCTTATAAATGCGAAATTGCCAATTTTCACCTCAAGAAAAATAAGCGTCATGAATGCAACGAGTAATATAATTATTAATAAGCAGGATTTATGTGGTAATAGAGGCAAATTTCACACATGAAACGCTAGCATAGGCCGGGTGTTGAATCGTTTTATTGAAAGCTTGGGAAACTATGAATTTTTTGACGAGGAAATATACTCGCATTGAAAAAAATATACTCCCAAAGTTTGCATTATTCGATTCAAGATAAACAGCTACCACAAGCAAATACGTTAAAAATTTGAAAAGAATTAATTTCAATAGCTTCGGCAATATTACCACTACATCTACAGTCAGTCAAGATTTAGGGTTGAATTTTGCCTTTGAAATTTCCCTAGTGCAGAACAGGTCCAAGACTTTTATTAAGGTTACCTCTCCTCTCTTTCACAGCTTTAATATTATATACGTAATATTTGTGATTAATGTATTCTAGGTGTGGCAAACTCAGTGGAATTCTACGGTTGAAGGTAACCTAATTGGTAACAAGTCTTAGGTATGACAGGTATAACTTATACAGTCTGAGCAAAACCGATTTCGATGGACCAGGGAGAAAGAACGTCCCCTTTTCAAGTCTCTGGCCCATTGAGACATTCTTCAAAATTAACTCCTCGATTGGCACAATTAGCATAAAAGCTTCAGCGAGAGAATTACATGTTAAAATGCATTTAGCGTGAGAGAGCTTTTAGATGTCACACATATGTGGATGGCATGGCTGTCAAAGGGTTAAAGAAGAATAAAGCTTTTGAAAGGAACGTGCAGTGACGCATTGAGAGAGCTTTAAAGTGCATACAACTGACCATACATGCGGTAGCCAATGTGTTATATGGCTTACAATATAATAAAAAAATTGATAAAATTGGTAATGCATAATGAGCTTTCAAGTTCCCAATCTATGATACTACAAGGGTGACTATAGTCGTCAATATATTGATGGCAATGATTTCACTCCGTTCAGAACAGGTAGAAGCAGATCATCCTTCCTTCGGGCTTTTTTTTCTCACAAAAAGCACAACAAATACGTTCATTGATTCATGTTTGAATTTATTAATTAGCGTTTTAAATTGCAAAATCGTCCATTGCTTCTGAGATTTGTCTTAAGCATATTGGCGATGATTTTAGCACCTTAAAAGCTAACATCTAGTTAGAATACCACAAATGAAGGCAAGCTTTGAATGTTACTCTTTTACACTATAAAATGACAAATGTACGAGAGGACCTGCTGGAGTATTCACAGAAGTCCTTTCTTTGAGCCGAAATAAAATATTTTATAAGGATATTAAATAGAAGATGATCCTGAAGGTGTGGTTTGTACGAATGAAAATAATGGAATGGCTTCACTGTTAGTTACTGAGTTATCTGCGAATGTATGCATAAATAATAATTTTCTCTCGGAAGGATACCTCTTTATAAAAACGATTCCAAAGAAGGCACTCAAGAGTGCAAATGAGTAGAGTTTGTGACATAAACAAGAAGTGCAGTTTTTATAATTTTAGATGATTTTTACATTTATGCTTTTTAAATTTATGTTTAGGTTTTTGTAAAAGTAGCTCAAATACTTCAGAAGACATCCTTAAATAATTTTTAAGGTCTTTCGGGTTATTGTCACGTGACCTAATTTATAAATGACGATACACTCGTCGATTTATTAACCAATTATTTACCTGCATAAGCTTTTATTAATTTTTTCATTTTCTTCATAACAATTATGACCGCAGCAACACGTTTCCTTTTAAAATATCCGAACATTCACAACTAAGGAACCAGACACCGTCTGTATCTGAGTTCCCACTTTCTTATGAAGAATTTTTTTTCTAACTTAATTACTCTGTTCTCCATGGGAATTTTATTAATATGAAATTATCCTGCCAGATTACTTTTTAATAATAATAGTTACTCCAAGACTTCAAACCACTCTCAATTTCACTTAAATGCTTCAATCAATCGATCCTTACTGCCTTCAATTTCAACTTTCTCTTGATAGCTGTACGCAATCTACTGATGAAAATTAAAGGTATCTAAGGCCTCCCTGAGAATAACATATAATTTATTAACAGAAATTGATTACTTTTTAAATAAGGCAACAGCTGATCGTAATTTAGAAAAGTAATTGATTGGCCGTCTTTGCGTAAACAGTTTTTCGTTCTGAATCGCACTTTCAATTTTCAATTCTATTAAAATTTTAATATATCCCTCCTTATTAAAATTTTCGTATTTCTCCAGGGAACTAAGAGGTGCGTTTATTTATTTCCTGTGCAAATTACGAATGAAAACTTTCTGGGGGTGGGGGAGAAAGTTTTCCCATCTTCGTTGACTCAAAGTTCACCCAACCAAAACTAATTGCAAAGGTAAATTTGCAAACTTGTCTCGAATAAGAGATTTACTCCCATAATTTTCGTTTTATGGTAAAATGGCACTAAACCAACCGTGCAAACAAATTTTTACTTACGGTATTCTCTTTGTAAACTTGTTGCAAATTAATTTTTTTCTTGAATAGAATTTTTCTATTTTTCCTGGATCTTCTGGATTAATGCTTTATTACACAGCACCACTTGAAGAAGTTCTTACGAATATTTAATTTTGTTCCTATTCTATGGAAAAGTTTATTACTATTCTCCGGAGAAATTAAAACAGGTTGTTCATAAAAAGTTTTAATAAAAGATTTAATAACTCGTTGCGTGAATGGAAGAAATTGTGCTTTCAAACATTTTTTTTAACATTTTTTTTTATACTGCAAAGAGTTAATAGAAAACAAAGTTGTAGTATTATGTAAAGGTCTTACAAACCAGTAAGTTATGCAGTTATGCAAAAGAAAAGAAAGCAAATCCAACAAGAAGGGTTGTAAATGGTGTTCCAAAAAAGTCATAAGAAATCTTGCGACCATTTTCTCTATTGACGTTTTTTTGTCTGAAGTTTAAGACATTCATAAACAACTCATGAAATTTCTCTGCTTAGAAGCCCGGCAAAGAAACTTTCAATTCCTTTCCACTCCCTATGTACCCCCTTCTTGTGATCTTTCCTACCACACTACTTTCCCGATTATTTTTCGCAATAGACTATGCCTCTTCTAGATTTCGTAATTATATGAATTTATCACTACGAAGTTTGCCTTTTGTGCTCTGAAACCCGTAGTAGATTTTATTTTTATGAGTCGATTAACATGTTGAGTGCGGTGCCGGTCCCAAGGAACGGGCATTTAAAAACTTTCTCTACACAAATGGGTTTTAACACGCAATTCTCTCTCAAAAGCTTTTATGCTACTTGCCGCGCTCAACGTGTTAAAGTGGTTATTCTGTTGGAGATCAGCCAAGATGTTCAGACAAACGTTAAATAGATATTTTATGACTGCAAATAGGATTGTGGTTCGAGTATATGTTAATTACAGATAAATTACAGGTGAATTTTAGAACTAACTTTTAATTATTTCGTTGAGTTTTACTTGAATCTGTATTGAACTGTAGGAGATTATATTGCACAAATCATAAACCCGTTTAATACTCGCTACTGTCATGTTGTCATGAACAGAGTTAATAATTTTATGGGTTATTTTAGTCTACTGTGGGACAACAGATGGCGTTTATTGAAAGCTTTTGTGTTTAAAATTTGATTTTGCTTATCATTGCAATTAAAATAAACACAAATGTGGGCAAGCCTGATATCAAGATAAATTTCAAGTGTTAATAGCGGCCTTTACTTATCTCAGGTTTGCCTAAAAGGAGAAAAATAGAAGAAGAAGAATGAACTCTGTATTCCATGGATTCCAACCGTTTTTTTTGAGCTTTCATAACACAGCTATTGTGTTGAAATACTGTACACTCTAGTTTTTAAGTACCCGAGCCGGTACAATAAATTGTTTAATTACCTAGAATCACATTTACCTTAGCTTTATGGTTGGAAAATAAGAAGTGGTCACAGGTTTACGGGCGGAATTTAAAGAACGATCTGCCAGGAAAAAAAACAAATTTTATTCATCTTCGTATATAGATGAATTCTCAAAGAGTAAAAAATTAATTTAAAGTATTCCACTGCCCCCGGAAGGATTTCAGTAAAAAAAAAAAGCTGTGAAATTTTATGCTTGTAAATCCTGCTCCCTGCTACGCAAAACTTTTTACAAAAATATTTTACATTAATGTTTAAAATCCCCAAAAAAGAAAACAACGCCCCGAACATGAACATGGGTCCTTTCAGAAAAATGTACAAAGAGAATATATAAAATTCATCTTTTCAACTTTAGCGCATAAATATTTTTGGGTTAATCTACAATATGTATATATATATATATATATTTTATAGCACCATGTAGGCATCACTGCCCTTCAATATGTCCAAAAATAAAGGAATTTCATGATTAAATCAACCATTTTACCTTTTAATCTTCTGGGGATTTCCATGAATAGAGAGCACATATGAATGGGAGGTAGAACAGAAGGGTATAAACCAAAAGTATCTGGAAAACATATAATTCTATTCATGATTGCTTGTGCACAGCACAAATGAATGTGTTCTGGACGATGTTAGTTAAAGTATCTATACGTGAGGAGAACATGTTTCTGCCTCGATGTATGTGTAAATAGCCATCAAATCTGTCTAGGAACAATTGAATTTGTGAATTGATGTGGTTTCATTGAGATTGATTTAATGGTCATTCATTCATTAGAAAGAAGACAGTAATAACTCTGATAGTAAATACTTTATTTACGTCTATTTTGGAAGTTATTAGTATCTTTTCTAAGTAATGATGTTTCCTACGTGAACTTTTCAAAAGCCAACTGCAGTAAGCATGAACCTATTAGCCGCATGTTTTTACGATTTAATTACAATCTTTGTTTGTATTACGTTTGATTTACACGACAAGTGAGAAATATGATTCCCAATAGACTGAAAAATAAAAAATAGGACAGGTTTACTCGGAGAAGTATGCCTAAATACCAGCCAGATCGAATGATTAAGAAATATTGAAATAGGTAATTATATTCGAACTTTAATAGAATTTTCAATTAACTTCTAAGCCACGGAAACCAAATTCCTTATTATAGCAAACCCTATTGTAAAGTTGCCTTGCTTCACTATGAAAACGACAAACTTTGCCCCAATTATGTGATAATTATTCAAACCCCAAGAAAAGTAGCAAATATACCTGCACAGAGTAATCCACAATTCAGAGTCAAAATATTAAACCTTCTAAAATGATTAAAACTATAATAAACTTACATCATACACTAAGTACTGTAATAGCACCCCTAGGGCTTCAACACCTCTGTTAGCGTGTGTTAAATGCAAGTCTAGAGCTCTTTGAGTTGACTTTTGTTCCTGGATTTGGTGCTGATGCTGGTAGAGGTGTTTCTGTATAGGAGAAACGGAAATCAAGGGATAAATTTCACTTCGTTACCTTCTACTGAAAAAGCAACAAGAGAATATGTATATATATATTGTGCATACTTTGTGGAGAATAGATGGTGATGTGGTAATGCCATTATTGTTGCTCAAGACAGGAGTCTGTGAGTTTTCAAGAAAATTTCTAGATGATGTTGTTTTAAGTCCTCCCGGTAATACTGTGTTGGAAACTGCAACTGTGGTTATAATTCCTTTTCCTGTTTTAGGACTTCCGTTCTGTTGTTGATGATGCTGCTGTTGCTGTTGTGATTGACCTACAACCCGATTGTGATCTGAAATAAAAAATGAAAATTGTATTATGGT
>QYTT01080177.1:0-15331 GCA_006980735.1 Dasypogon diadema | reverse complement strand
CTCTTCCGATCTATATATATATTTTATATCATCATGTAGGCATCACTGCCCTTCAATATGTCCAAAAAAAAGGAATTTCATGATTAAATCAACCATTTTACCTTTTAATCTTCTGGGGATTTCCATGAATAGAGAGCACATGAATGGGAGGTAGAACAAAAGGGTATAAACCAAAAGTATCTGGAAAACATATAATTCTATTCATGATTGCTTGTGCACAGCACAAATGAATGTGTTCTGGACGATGTTAGTTAAAGTATATCTATACGTGAGGAGAACATGTTTCTGCCTCGATGTATGTGTAAATAGCCATCAAATCTGTCTAGGAACAATTGAATTTGTGAATTGATGTGGTTTCATTGAGATTGATTTAATGGTCATTCATTCATTAGAAAGAAGACAGACAGTAATAACTCTGATAGTAAATATTTTATTTACGTCTATTTTGGAAGTTGTTAGTATCTTTTCTGAGTAATGATGTTTCCTACGTGGACTTTTCAATCTTTCAAAATTGTTTATCTCCTTAGTTTCTTATAAGAGTATTCTCTTTAGTTTGCTCAAATCCTCCAGGGGAAAGTTGTTGTTGTCTATTTTATGTGGGCTTACAGATTTGTAATAAATATAGTACATATGTGTTTGCGCCCACCAAATGTTTTCATCGTCCGTTTACGTCCAAGCTCTCCCAATTTTTGGAAAATAAACCTGGTCTTGAAAGGTATTTAAAGATGAAAAATAGACAGATAGTGAAGTACTATAGTAAAAGAAGTGGTCGATTATAAGGATCCGTAGATCCCATGTGTATTACGAAGGTTATAGACAAATTCCTTAAAATCTATGTTTCTATGTTGCCCTAAGGCAACAATTTGGGGGGGGGGTCCCTCGTTAGAACATCAACTTTTCTAAACCCAACTGCAGTAAGCATGAAACTATTAGCCGCATGTTTTTAAGATTTAATTACAATCTTTGTTTGTATTACGTTTGATTTACGCGACAAGTGGGAAATATGATTCCAAATAGACTGAAAAATAAAAAATAGGACAGGTTTACTCGGTGAAGTATGCCTAAATACCAGCCAAATCGAATGATTAAGAAATTTCGAAATAGGTAATTATATTCGAACTTTAACAGAATTTTCAATTAACTTCTAAGCCACACAAACCAAATATCCTCATTATAGCAAACCCTATTGTAAAGTTGCCTTAGCCTTACTTTACTATGAAAACGACAAACTTTGCCCCAATTATGTGATAGTTATTCAAACCCCAAGAAAAGTAGCAAATACCTGCACAGAGTAATCCACAATTCAGAGTCAAAATATTAAACCTTCTAAAATGATTAAAACTATGATAAACTTACATCATACACTAAGTACTGTAATAGCACCCCTAGGGCTTCAACACCTCTGTTAGCGTGTGTTAAATGCAAGTCTAGAGCTCTTTGAGTTGACTTTTGTTCCTGGATTTGGTGCTGATGCTGGTAGAGGTGTTTCTGTATAGGAGAAACGGAAATCAAGGGATAAATTTCACTTCGTTACCTTCTACTGAAAAAGCAACAAGAGAATATGTATATATATATATTGTGCATACTTTGTGGAGAATAGATGGTGATGTGGTAATGCCATTATTGTTGCTCAAGACAGGAGTCTGTGAGTTTTCAAGAAAATTTCTAGATGATGTTGTTTTAAGTCCTCCCGGTAATACTGTGTTGGAAACTGCAACTGTGGTTATAATTCCTTTTCCTGTTTTAGGACTTCCGTTCTGTTGTTGATGATGCTGCTGTTGCTGTTGTGATTGACCTACAACCCGATTGTGATCTGAAATAAAAAATGAAAATTGTATTATGGTTAACGAAAATAAAATTTATAATAAAATTTATAATAATGTGCTGTAATACTGAATTGTAAAACTTTTATGTACCCTCAGTGCATACTGCTGCAATTCAAGCACTGACACTAACGCTCCTGAAAGCCTCAGGAGGGTACCTACAGCCTGTCTCATACAATACTTCAAAAAAGTTTTTGCTTTACCAGTAATACCTTCTAGTTACTTAAGGTGCACGTTTGCAGATTTTTCTCCTCTGTGGACGAGGATTTGATTCCACAGACGAAAATTATAGTTGCGAAGCTACTGGAAAAATTTCACGTCAAAAAATTCTGATTTACTTGCAACATTTGTCAGGTTAAAATTCTCTTCCTTAATATTTCTTTCCGTCTAAGCTGGGCTGTGTATATTACATGCAACCTCATAGGTTTTAGGCAATACCTTAAAAGAAGTAGATTCAAATAGGTTCACATATGCTAGAATCATAATCTAAAAAGAATACTTCAATTCCGGAATAATTTATTACATTTAAAAAAGTGACTTCCCGATAGACTTCGCAGAATCCATGAATATCTCACAGATGATATCTCTCAATATTAAAATTTAATATTTACATAAAGAAAACGTGAGTATATTTGCAAGTAGATAGAATTTCGGTTTCATATTTCAACAGACAAACGTGAATCATTTCCGATTCATCTACGGTACACATATTTGGTTTGAATTTTCCCAAGGATACTATTTGGATGCCAGATTGATATGCAATTTTAACCTACCCTGAAGCACTTTCGAAATAATTTCAATGAAGCTTTCCACTTGGTATTTGCCATTCTCGTTTGCTTTTACTTAATCCTCTCATCTATAAACTTTCCATAAGATGTGCACCATGATAATGACTACCTAATAATAACTTAGCCAGTAGGTTGGTATTTTGATCTGAATAGAAAATCTTGAAATTTTGCGAACATCTTTCAACGCTTCTATAATTCCGATGATATCTCTTCACACTGCATTGGCGTACTATTGCAGCTATTACCATCGCGTTACGAGGCTATTGTTTGTAGTTTTCTTCACATGAAGAAGCAGCAAAGGCAGTTGTTGTTCGATTGTATGCAAAACAAAAGGTGTCAAGCGTGAAGATATGATACGATTGAAGAAAACAGACGTTCGAAATATTCATGTTTCTTTACATACTCGTATATATCTGAACGTATATATATAATATATTACCACCCCGATTGTTTATACTATCTAAAACACTCTTGCATGCCATCGCATACAGATTAGGTGCAATTATATGGAAAATTATATGAAATTTATTGCGAGAATACTAAATGAACAATGTGCTTTCTTCATAATAGCTTTCTCCAATGCAATTTTGTAAATAGCAAACTTTAATGTTACTATCAAACTGTTTTTCCGACATTCGCCACTTTACCCAGGGGAGGATGATTTATTTTCATAAATTACTCCATAAAAATTTTGCTAATATTACGTAGTTAAAGTAGATCTCTTATAGAAAGCAGCATTTTCTCAGATTCTTCTTCAACTTTAATCGTAGTTAAAAATAGTCAGGCCCTAAAAGACCCACATTCCACACGGTGTTAGTAAAGACTACGTTGCACACGATGGGTTAAGCATCTAGGAATCTAGGCAGTCCTTTCCTCGCTCCTTGAACCTATAGCAATCTCAAACAGATTGGTTATTGTCATTTTGTAAACTTTCTGTAAACTTTGAGCTTATTTCCGCAGGAACAGTGACCTTTTTATCCTATCACATCCTATCCTACGTATATACGAAAAATTCAATCTACGTACTTGAATTTTACATAGCACTTCTGAGACAAGATATAACCACATGATCTGTGAACTCTGGCTTTTCAAATCTACAATCTTAATACCTGATATCTTTTTGACCAAATGTTCCCATCTGCTAATCTAATTAAAGCCCTTTGTAGTCGAAAAGATATTTCTGGATGGAAAGTTATGACCTAATGCACAAAAATCTGTAACAATTTCGAATAGCCCTAATAGAGGCTTCGTACTCTACCATTTAAAGTTCCTGCCCTCTTCAAGTGAATAATTGCACTATTCAATTGCAAGCATAGGTCAAACGTGGGCTGTCCCCAACTGTTTACACAGATTATGCACAATGAACAGTGTAATTTTTATGTTCAGATAATTTATCTGGGCAAATAAGACAAACAATGAGATTCTTGTCGTCACCGCGAAATTGTCCTACTAAATCATAGGCCTAAAAATAGTCCAAAAGTAGAAAGAACACATGACCTAAATTTCGTCGTGTAATGAGTCCGATCTGACACGTAACACATGTATGTAGGAACATCCAATTCAAATCTGTTAGAAAAAGTTGTAGGCTGGCACGTCGACTTTGATGCATTTCTCAACGAACGCACTGCTGCTTTTAGTAGATACTATCTTGTTTTTTTTTAAGATAAATCACCAATTGCCAAATCACTGAGATTAGATTTTATAAAACATCGACCGGGACTTGGAGTGGACTTTCACCGTGTGACATATCGCATACACATTAAACGTGACAGTAGCTTTGGAAAAGTTTCTTTTATTTGTGGATTAACAATCTCCTGGCGAAGTGAAATTTATTATGGCCTGAAGAGTAACGAGGTTATGTTCAGTCATAGCCCCGAATCACCATCAAGATGTCCATCCACTTCAGATACATCAATGCGAACAATTAACTAGTCCATCGGCGTCTGAAAGCTTCTCAAGTACACAACGCAAAATTCATTAAAGTTCCATCGACCTCTGTGTAAATAAACGCGAAAAACCCCCACAGATCCAACTCAAAATATATTTTTGAGTCACTAAGCCACCCAGAATTTAGAGGAAGTCTAATTTTTTTGAAAGCCACCGGCTGATCTTGAAAATTCGGCTCTTTTCATTTTTCCCAAAACTTCTGTAATCTACGTCCTATAAGTTTCGGGCGGATTTACACGTGCTGAACAGTTTGGCGGCAGTTTTAGTGTCGAACCTATGAAAAAGTTTTGCTGGTCTGATTGAGAATCCTCGTCCTCCATCTCTGCCTTCATATGATTATGGCAATAGGCCAAAACTGAAACAAAATCACAAGAGCTTACTGCCCACCATTCAGGCTGTTTTTTTTTGGCAACCCGCTCTTGTTTAGAATCCAAGTTTTGCTCCCCCTTTTTTGCTGTTTATAATTTCATCAGAGATTGCAAGATGCGCAGTTGAATGTATAGTAGGAAGTTGTTTTTCATGTGATATAATTCTGAATGCAAACGAGGACAGGATAGAGGCTATGCTTTGATCGATCGATGGGAGACATATTACATTTTTAATATATCAGTAGAATAAATCTGGAGGATGATGTTTGCGCCAACTTTGCATAGGATGCTCTTAATGTATCTGAAAGAGCAAAACAGGCTCGGTTTTTGTTTAATTGTTTAATTCCCAACAAACCAAATACCATAAATTTGCGGAAAATCAAATACTGTACAGAAATTTGCAGCTGTTTATAACCCTTTACCCAAACAATTTATAGAATGTTTCCAGGTTTTCATCCCCTAACAATTGATATGAAAAGTTGTAGTATAACTTTTGAAATTCCGGAAATTTTACTTTGTAGTGAATAACCTCAAATCAATCAAATATTTTTATCTCAAAAAATTTCTAAAATGAGATTTTGTAGAAGAGCAGGATGCCATTCGAACCACTTTCTCCATCCATTCCTGTCTGTAATTTACTTTCAAGCAATAAAACATCTTGTCAGCCTGAAATCTTTCATACAATCGCTGTCTGACATAAATTTCTGGTCATGAACGCATTGGACACAAATAAGAAGCAAATCACAACAACAAATTTGATGAGGAGCACTAGACTGCGGTCTAAATAAGACGACTTCGTGATCAAAATAGGATGCCTACTACAGAATTTTTTCTCTGAAACGTGGGATTTGATCAAGCATAATATGAGATCCCTTGCAGTCCGTGGAAAGAAGGTCCTTAATTCTATATGTGCTGGCGTTCGAGACACTGATCAAGCATACACGAGGAGAATAAATTGTGAACTTTCTAAAATTTTCGGTGCTCCCAATATTATAAACTTTTAAAAAATCGGGACACAGATACATGTTCTGAATGCATAGGCTGATGGTGGAAGCCTCGAACGTTATAAAAAGCGCAGAAGACCTCTTTCACTGTGCCTGTATGAAGTAAAAAGAAACCTTAGGACCTTAGGAGTTCTTGACTGACAGAAGGGATTGCAAGACCAATCAGTTAGAGTGATTGGGGCGATGACAAGCAGGACATGATGTGTGGATGAAAGTATATCCTACTCCTTTTTCGGGCGGGTTAAGATAACAATGACGATAATGCGCGTATGCCGTGACAGAAATAAAAAAAAACAGAAGGAGTTAGTGATCGAAATATAAAAGAGTAATTAGAGGAAGGATGCCAAACCTTTCTCTGGAATTGTTTCAAATCTATAGAAAGGAATTCACTCCAATTCATAACTAACATTCAGGATATCCTAAAATAATGTTTAGTACATAAAATACTTACGATGAAAACAATGATCGACAACCCACAGCCTGTGATTGATTAGTCAGACTGTAAGAAACGAATTCATACTCTAAATACAAGATTCTAACCAGATCAATTGAAAGCAAAGAACAAAAGATCTGGAATTCTCATCATAGTGGCAGTAATTATGCTTGAACAGAAGGCACGAGTTAAGTGATTTAGAGTTCTAGATCTACTGATTCTAGTAACAACATTTATCAAAGAAGATATGAGTTCCTCAATTGTGGTAATGAAAATGATATGAGCGGAAGAAGAGAGCCCTGTGGCACACCGCCATGAATGTACAAAGGCATAAAGTAAAGTCGTTCCATAGTACTGAAATGCAATGATATCAAATACAATTAATCAAAATACTTATCATTCACTTCAGAAGAAGGTGGTTTCGATTGAATTTTCTCTTAGAAATACTTTGAAATTTCCAACGTAGCGATCGTTTATGAAGATATTGGCGGCGTTTGTGTTAAATGCTTCTAATAATAAAATTGTATATTGCGCAGGCCACAGTATAATTTTGTTTTTCGTAACATATTCTAGAATTTTTAAGAATTAAATACCTGTTCGATTAAATTAGTCTGAGTGCTAAAAGTCAAAAAATAAATTTTGTGATGTTATTAGACTCCTAGAAAGCTTTCAATATAGCTGACTTTCTTTCACATTCTAATTGCGAAACTAAGTAATTACTTAGTTCCGACAAAAACGCTATTAAAATGAACTTTTATTAGGTATTACTCAAGGTTCTATTTCAGGCCCACTGCTTTATTACCCACACACCAACAAGAGCAAAAACAGAATCCATTTCGAATTTTACGTTGTATCTGAAGCAAATTGTGTTCGTGGCCGTCAAAATTTTTATGTCTATGCGCAACACACCGCGTAAAATGTAAAACAAAATAGTTTCATTGTCCAAAGGAAGATTTTTTTTCTTCTGATAAATTGAGGAGGACTTCGGCACAAATGTATGATGATTTCTTACTAACTATATACAAGGTATCTTTAGAGCGTATCCGAAGATACACATCTATGCAACACTTTCAGTTCGGTCAAGAATTATAAAGTAGCAAAATAAAGGTAGCGATTATTGCAATTGCATGGTATATCACTCTGAGTTGAGATACATGCGTATAATAAGTAAATTCATATATAGAAAATCATGTTTTTCTAACAACTGTTTTTTTTAAATAAATGCATAAACATAAGAGAATCAGTTACACCAAATCTAGACAACAAAGCATAAATTTCACGTAGTAACGACCAGTAGCATAAAATCACACTCGAAGCATTTCTATTTTCATCTTATCACGACGGTATATCACCTACGTGACATCCGTTGGCTACCAAAGACAAACTCACTTATACCCAGTTTACCCAGTTCGGGCTATTATAGTCTGAATGTCTACTTAACAATTATCGAACACTTCCACCTGTTTATGTCCAACTAAATTTAATTATTAATGGGTACTTGTACAGGGGCCAAGCAGTTATGCACCCAACATCTAGCGACATTTATAGTCATGACACGTCCTCGCCACAATCTGCTAGGCGGAGACGGGCATCTAAAACCAAAGATGTTTACGACTCCCGCTTGGATGTTAGTTATGTTGTGTGAAGTGGTTATCTAGGCAACCGGGACAGAATTCGATTGGAATTAAGGTGAAAATTTTATAGGTTTCTCTCGTGCACACCGATTGCTTGGTAGGATCACGAATTCATGTTGTTTTCCAGAATTTTTTGTATATATGCAGAAATTTCGGGAAACAGGAGACAAATTCAGATTGTGTACACCGTCCGTCGGCGCATGCTCATGAAACTTAAAAATAAAAGCAAGCTATATATTTTTCAACGCCTTACCGTTCTTATTGCTGTCGGCTGCAAGCACAGACGAACTCATCCGCAATACTACGCCACCGCAACGGCTTTGAGTCTTCTCAAGGAACTTCTTACTTTTTGTCTTGGGCAAAGGATTGTTTGGGCGAAGTCGTATCCTCCGCTTTGAAGTTTTAATCCAAAGACATCGACGAACCCGACAATTCATCACATTCTGACATTATTACCAGCAACCGATGAAGATTGGGACGATTACGGACACATTTGTTTACACACCGAACACGTAGATTAGTGCTCCAAACATTTGCTCCTTTTTAGTTAAAACATAAATAAAAGTGAGGCAAATCGCTGTTGAAAACAAACACATAAGAGGCGGAATGTAACAAAGAAGGATGTCAAAAACAAAACACAAATTTGCACACTTTGTCGATATAGTTCGGCAAAAACACTTTGGGGCTGGGTTATGTAATATTAGGCGACAAATAAAACAGAAATGGAAAAACTGCACAATTTTCGCAATGAACTGATTTTTTCGAAAAAAGATATCCCCCCCCAATAACAATTTTACTAGCGATTACTACGGAAATTTTTTTCAAGGTTGCCAAAAACGAAAGTCAAATCGCTTCTCATGACACAACTATCACGGCAAGCTGCTCCGCCGCACCGTGGAAAATTCGAAGTGAAAAGCTCAAGTGAATAAAATAGAATTTTCCTTTATCTCGACGCGCGGCTTATGACTGTCTGACCGCCCCTGCGTACTTTTCAAGCAAATTTCCCTCAAGAACTGAAGCTTAGAAGAATCGTACATCGCGAAAGCCACCGGCTACTTGACTTCACTGAGGTACTAAACTCTATACATATTCATATAATCTGCGCGCGCACATACACACACCCAACCCAACCTCCGGGCACGGGGACTTTGAAAGCCCTGCAAATGGTAGTAAGAAAACTTATGCAAACATCTTACAACCGTTCACTAAATCTTCCATGGATGGTGTACTAAAGAAGATCTATAGAGGTACCATGACCAGAGTGACGAGGAGGAAGATTATGCATATCACAGCAATGATGAACAAGTGTCTACCATTCATTGAGCTATGTGAACGCATTTGTTAACTTAATTACCATATCGTTGGCCTCTGTACTCTGTACATGAAATAAATTGGACATGGTGGAAAAAAAGCAAAATGTAAACAATGTAGTGGAACGTACTCGTAAATCCTGCGATGAGTCGAGGAACTCAGTGGAAAATGCGTGAAAATGCTTCAAAAGTTGAACCATTCATGAAGAACACGAGCAGACTTGAACTTTGCAAATGAAAATTGGATGTTGGTCAACAGATGAGTCACTCAGTGGCAAATGGCAAGCAAACATATGCTAAGAGATTTAATTTAAATTGTCACTATGCCTCTTCACGCGAATGATGAAGTCACGTAATAAATAATTGCGCCAAGAGTCGGCGGTAATGTCTATATATAGCTTACTGCAAACTAAATGCCAAATTGCATAAATTTTAGAAGAAAAAAACTGTTTTAATAAAAACAAAAATATATAAATTGGAGGGGCAGAATGTAAACATCGATTGTTAAGCAGAAAACTAGCGAAACATTCATTTGTTCTGAGAAGAAGAAAAGTGTAAACAGGTGAAATAGTATTTCTGTAAATGTTTCCTTTGAATTCTTGCTGATAGAGCTCTCAGATCACTGTCTCATTGGAGGTCGTAATCCTTGATTTATTCGATCCACTAAGCGTTATGATCTTGTTTAACATGACAAATGTTGCTCGTCAGCTACAATTTTCTTTATTACACTTTTTGTGTGACTATTACTCAATACAATGATCCTCAATACAAGCTGTTGTCTTCAATACAATCCTTCAATACAAACTGTTTTTTATTATTCTTATTATTTTTTTTATAGTAGTCTCTGACTCTGACTATGACCCTAATGTCAACAATACCTTTAACCAAAATTTGCAAAATGACAAATAACTTCTGAACAGTAAATAAAACTTAGTGGACTTTACTATTTTGATATTAATATCTGTGTCTAATCAAACTTTCGGATGAGAAGGGGGTCCATCTGTCTTCTTTTTTTATTTACACCGCTTTGAAATTCTTGAGAATGTATATTTATTCTTCGTCTTATGGAATTTGATCACCACCTCCATAAATTATGGGAATGCCGTAAAATACTCACTATTTTTCTTCTTTTATGTAAAACATTGTCAAAACACCCCTCCAAAGCACCTTAATACATCTTTCATCTTAAATTGCTCGTGAGAAGCCAAGTCAAAATAGGTAAGACAGAATGAGGTTATAATTTAGGGCGACCTGAGGGTAGCACGGATACTGTGTGGATACTCTCAATTTCTATGGGACGACTAGGCTGAATTCAGAAATTTAATCACGTGGGGTACAAAAATTTCTGGTGAAATTCGTCCTGCTAGCTTCCGGCAACAATTTTCTGGGATTTTATGAACAGCCAGCATCGATATGTCCAATGGACTTGCATGAAAGATGAAACACTCGATGCTACACAATTTCTTCATTTTTTTTCTTCAAAATGACTTCGTTGACATAATACTAACCACCAGCCGTTGCTGTACATCAGTATTTAAATCGTCAATTATTACAAGTGGTCCAGTATCTGTGCTATCCAGATTTCTCGATTCTTTTAAGAGACACAATGAAGCAAAAGGGTTACAAGGTGCTGTTCAAAAGTTCGTGGATTGATACTGTAGAACGAGACTGGATTACCTTCGCGGGTGGGGGGCATTGTCGCCTTCAAAGTAATCTCCCGCCGTAGCTACACATCCGTTCCAACGGCGTTGACCCTTCAGCTGAAGCTTTTAAAGCTTACAAAGTCGTTTTGAAACCAGCGTTTTGAAACCATCGTGTGTATAATTTAACTTCATACTTTATTAAAACCTTAGAAGTAATTACCGACATATCTTGCTAAGATGAATAAGATACTTATCTGGCTACGAAAAAAATGAAATAACATTGCATCCAACTTATATGAAAAAAAACTACTAATCTGAAAAAATATGCGGTTTGAGATATTATCCACATTAATAAAAGTGAATGCCCTTTATGATGTTATTTTTATAATGACGCCCATAGCAGTAATAGGCAACAATGTGCGGTTTTCATTGCCAGCGCCATTTACAATTTATTCACATCTCAATAAAAAAAACACAATCAAGTCGTCATTAAGAATCATAACAAAGACAAAAACCGCTCAAATTAGCATACAATTTGTTATGACGCTTTGAAGAATGCCCGCACCTAATGTTGTAGTCGTAGTATCTTAACAGAAATGCTATCATATTAGCCGCCGCTTACATTCTTGCACTTATGCACACATAAAAAAAGGAAGTAAAATATTTATCTAAACTAGAAAAACTAACAGTAGATGTTCATATTATTCATGTAGGCTAATTTCCTCACTGGTGACTTGCAACCTCTGGGAGAAGAATTTCATTATTTATCATTTCCCATTTCTTAGAGGAAAAACACTTTTCTCACTTTTATTTGATTAAAACAAAACATCCAAAAGTGTGTAATTAGTCAGTGGCAAAAAAAAATTGCAATCTAATAGTACACAAAGGAAGGAAGACGACTGCATATGAAAAAGTTATGAGGTATAAACCTGGTCGAATGGCGGTAGTTTTCTTTGGTTGTTTCTGGATGCATTGTTTCAAAGCGATAGACTTTCTCAAGTAGACTTTTTGTTTCTTGTTGTTCCAAAGGTTCATAAGATTTTCAAAATGCTGATTTCATCAACTGGTCCAGATATGAATTATTGTATTGATGTGGGTTGAGGAAAAGAGTTTCTCACAGTTTTTGCAATGACGCTTATTTTTTTTAATAATTCTATTAACTACGTGAAAATTGTCTGTGATTTTGTTAGCAAATGCCTGGACATGGTCATGGAGATTTTAGTATTTCTTTGCTCAGATTACATTTTAAAATTATGTTGTTATTGTTTTAATATCTTTGCGGCAATTTAAGAGCCATTCATCGTTTGAATAGCAAATAAAATCCTGGTCTCTTTATTTCATAATTTCATAAATGTGCAAACTTCAAGGAAAACGTGGATCCTTGAAAAATGGTTATTTTCTGTATAGAGTTTATTTCTACAACATTTCAAGGTATTATTCATTGAGCAAATTAAAATTATCTTCTTAAATCCATGAATGAAATTAATTTGCATAACAAGTTAAAAGCTCAGAGCGAATAAAATCTGATACCAACTGTGAAACACGATGGTGGTGGAGTTATGGTCTGGAAATTTATGGAAAGTAATGGTGTAGAAAATTACAGTTCATCGAGTTTACCATGAATTGATATGACTAAATATTTTAAAGCGGAATTTAAAATCAAGTGCTGAAAAATTGGGACTAGGTGATCAAAATTATTTTATGCACGATAATGACTCGAAACACACATCAAAGATTGTGAGTTTATGATTACTTTATAATGCTCCAAAACAGTTGCATACATCACCATAAGTCTCCATATTAGAATCTTGTAGAACATTTATGGAATCTTCTAGAACGAAGAATTTGACAACATAACATTACTACCAAGGATTATGTTGTAAAGACAGCAAGGACAGCAAGACCAACAAGAATGGGATAGCCTCAGTGCTCAGAAGTTTATTAACGACACACTCGAGACCAGTTTGCTGCATCTTCTCTCTTTCCATTAAATTCATTGAAAGAGCCAAGGTCATTTCTTTTTGTGTCCTAATATTAGAGTACTGGGACCGAAAGGGTTACTGTCCGTACGGCGGTCATAGAGGAACAGAATGATGAGCGCAAGAATTCGTTTTACGCAAGGTTAGAATAAGTCTACAATAATTTTCCAAGGCATAATATGAAATGGTCCACACAAAATAAAAATTTAGTTTGGATACATTGACAATTCCCATGTAAAATGAGAAAAGGCCGAGCCTCCCAACAGCTCAACTTCCTGACAGCCGAGGCTGAAAACATCTCATGTATGACGGACTTAAGGTTTTCAAAAAGGGATTTCCCCGAGGATAACCAGATACGTGGAAAGCTTCGTACATGGTGGTTCGACGACACAGAGAATCTTCAAACAATGTGAGCCATTAACTAGCCAGGATGTGCTCAAAACCGCTACCACTGAAGAGACGTAATCATAGACGTGACTATGACATTGTAGTGGTTGCCGGCCGTAGCCAATAATGACGATTTTGGATTAACTTCCACTAAACTACGGAATTCCATTTTTAGGTACTATTTTGGTATTGAACTTATCACACAATTGTACTCTGCACTCATGCGAACCCGTCCTCAACTTCAGTGTCAAAATGTTTGCTCTTTGTTTTGGCATCTGTCCAAACTATAAAACCAATCAATCAGTACACTATGCCCGGAACATATAACTTACACTTATTAAATTGTAAGAAAGATAATAAATGGTGCTGATTTTCTGTGATGAAAAGTAGGTATGTATTCTAAAATGTTGGTTCCCCAAATATCTTTAGAAAACCAACTTCAGTTCCTAGAGGAACAATTCTAATTCTAAAAGTTATACAAAAAGTTTATTATATTTATTATATCTTATATTATTACTTTATGTACTTACGATTATAATGAGCACATCAATAATAATCTTACCTGAAAAAAAAGAAATTTTTCGATTAGAATAGAAAAGAAAGTTATACAAAGAAAACTAAAAAAAATGGATTCCTTTTCCTTTTTTATTATAACTTTTCTACAACTATTTATATGCGAATTTTGACACCATTCAAAGAATTCAAAGAAACTGAAATGAGATTTTAATTCGATTCCGACCCAAAATATCTTTCGATTTTCAGGACGTGTCATGATAAGATTTTTTTTATCATATTTTCAATGTGAAAATCACATGGTCATCGCTTAGGGAATTCTCATAGAAATATCAATAATTTCAATCTGCGTCTTACAAATTTATCAATTCCCTTCTTGGACGAGTAGGAAGCTACTTGAATATATTCCCAAAATTCTAACAAATGATATTTGCCGACCTATTTCCTCGTGATGCTCAGTGAATTTCCACATTTTCCGAGGAAAAGCTCTCATCCAATGGGCGTGGGTTCTTGTTTGCTTTTTGCTCTGAATGATTTATCAATGATGAGTTCTTTCTGCATATTTCCAGACTCCATTTGCTATTTACTTTTAGGAAAGAGAACTCCTCAAAATGTAATATTTGAACTGAGGATGATTTTTTTTTGTATAAGATTTTTTACAAAAAAATATATGTATGTATTGAATGCTTAGAATATTGAACCTATTGATTAAACACAGACAATAACAGACAATGATTCATGTTCATAAAATGGGCTATACAGATACTTGAGATACATTCACATAGAATTTGTTTTTTATAAAAACTTTCAAAATTCTGTAGGCAAAATTGTGTGGGTTCAAGCAAAGCTTCTCTATACCATCCTTGGTTGAAAATAAGGTAAATACAATTTTCTGGATCTAGTGCACGTTTATGTCTGTTTCCAAATTTATATGGTCTTAAAATTAGCTAAACAGCCTTTATTAAATTTAAAAAACGGCATTGTTTACAAAAATTCGTCTGAAATATTAAAAAAAAAATCGATAAGCAATTTCCACAGCTTCGCCCGATATTTTCTTCTTCTTCTTTCTTCTATACTCGAAGTCATACTATGTAAGAATTTCCACGTACATTCTCATAGGGATATACTAGATAAAGTTATATGCAATCAACTAAATTTAAAAAATTTGTAAAAAAAAAAAATCGAAAGAAATCCCATAAATATGCCCTGTACACTAGAATATTCCCATACCGATTTTTATAAAACATCCATAAGGGGATACCGATACTATGCAAGAGGACAGGTATCATTGAAACTTTTCTATATTTTATTTTATATGACAAATAACGTCACCATTTTTTGCATTTTTATTCGAAATTTTACCTATATAGTGTAGTCAACAATACCAGATGATGACAAACTTCCTTTTTCAGAAATTGAGAGAGATAAATTAAGATATTTGGTGCAAGAATTGAAGAAAACCTTTTGTGACCTCCTAATGTGTATGTTTCGGCTTTAAAATT
>QYTT01080176.1:9389-27198 GCA_006980735.1 Dasypogon diadema | reverse complement strand
GCTCATACGCGCGAGCGACCTCTTGCTGTTCGGATGTGCCTAGAAATCTTACCGATAACTTTGCGATTTTCGTTCATAATTTCGATTGCTATATTAGTTTGACGACTGAAAGACTTACTCATTGGTTTACTGATATTATTGAGCTTGGTCCGGTCAAAACTAAATTTGAAATTATTAATAGAGCTTATGTTCATCGCGAACAGTTTCCCATATGTATAGCCTATGCTATAACTATACACAAAAGTCAGGGCCTAAGTCTAAATAATGCGCTGATGGATATCGGTTCTGCAGTATTCACATCCGGTCAAGCTTACGTGGCACTTTCGAGAGTTACAAGTCTGGGCGGCTTACATCTAATTAATGTCGACTTTGGAAGTATTAAAGCGCAGAAATCCTCAATTTGTGAATATAATAGACTGAGAAGCATTTACCGTCCAGACTTGACAAAAATTGTAACATCAAAGCCTCCGAGAAAAAACCCATAGAGACAGGGAGTGGGCTTTGAGAAAAACTGTAGCTGAAGCTCAAGAAGTAGTACCGGAAAAGAAAAAGAGGAAGACTAGCTACAACAATAAGAAAAGCTCATAAGACAGAGAGTGGGCTTTAAGAAAATCCGTTGTTGGTATTCAAGAAGTAGAAGGTACCGGAAAGGAAAAAAAGTAGGACAATCTACAAAAAGAAATGAGATGCCATCAAAAACATAAGTTGTAAAAAAACCAAGTCTCGCAACTCAATTCTTCTACCGTAAAAAGTTGTGAGATCCATGACCATATCAATATTAAAAATCTTTTATGTTTTAAATAAATAGATTAACTTGGCAATCGCAATAAGCAAATTAATTTAATATAATGTGTATTACTTGTGAGATACATTGTGTTTTCATGCGATGGCCAAGTCAATCTATTTATTTAAAACATAAAAGATTTTTAATATTGATATGGTCATTATAAGATGTTGTTACGTTAGCTAATTACGTAATAACTTAAGACAGAAGGTCCCTTAAGTAGGGACTGAATAAATTAACCGACTTGGTATTACATGGATCTCACAACTTTTTACGGTAGAAGAACTGAGTTGCGAGGCTTGGTTTTTTTACAACTTATGTTTTTGATGGCATATATTTTACAACTAGTATGGTATACTGGTATTCTCTGTTTCACCCACCCATGCGCCAAGCAATTTCGTGTAGAGAAGGAGTGTATTTGAAGTTTTCTTTTGCAAATAGAAGCTCTTTGCAAAATATTTTGATTTATGTGGTTTAGGCTCTGGAACGATATCACGTTGCTATCGGTAACAAAAGCTGGAGGTATTTCCTTAAGCTATATCTGTGCTACGATACATCTGAATTTTTATTTAGAAAGATACTTCTTTGTTGTAAGTGATTATAAATTATCGACTAGTCTCCCAAATAAATTTTACTTATCTAAGGAGCAAAAAGTTTATAAAATTGAATCCAATATTCCAATGTGCATTAATTGAAGATCTTACTTTATTTTTCGAAAGTCCAGTCCTTAAATACTAGGATTGTTATTTATGCATACGGAGCTAGCAACAATGGTGCTGCTAGGCGGCATATAACATATCCATAGTAAAGTTTGACATTTTTGAAAGGATACGTACTCAGAACGTTTTGTTATACGGACACTATTTGTATTAAGAATTTCAACTCAGACAAAAAATATAATTAACTCGTGTGGAATTTTCGTGCAATGCTTTAATGCGATCTTCGACATGGATTATCTCAACAACGATCGATGCGATCAACACACTTTGACTTCTGGCGATGAAGTACAATCTAAAACCCCTGTATATCACTGGTTTGGAAATTTCAATCGTGACGATGGTTCGCTCAAGGACGAATTCAAAGAAGATCGTCCAAAACTGATTGTTGTACCAGAAAATAACGATGCTGTACGCGAACGGATAATGCAAGATCGTCACGTGACATACAGTGAGATTGAGGCATCTGTCGGCATTAGTATGACAAGCATACACAAGTTTTTATATGAACATTTAGTCGTGAAAAAGATTTGTTCACGTTGAATTCTGCATAATTTGACAACCGTTTGAAAAAAAGGCTCGTGTCTATTAATGCAAAGAAATGCTCAAAAAATACAATCGTAGTGCGTTAAAATCCGTATATAATATCTACACAGGTGAGGAATCTTGGATCTGCGCATATGAGCCCGAATGAAAACCCAACAAAAGTTGTTGGCGCAGTAAGCACTTCGAAGTAACTGATCGCCCCTTTTTTTGGATGAAGATCGTAGAACGGCCGATTCTGGATGGTACACAACGATTTATTTGTCAAAAGTCTTTGAAGAAATAAGAAAAAATAACCAGTGACGCATCACTCTTCACCATGAAAATGCGAGCTCTCACACATCGGCCCAAACAACTCAATATTTGACCGGTCAAAACATCGGATTGATGGGTCACCCACCATGGCACCCAATAACTTCTTGCTGTTTCCGTACTTGGAAATTGCAATACGGGTTTAATGATTTTCAATGCCAAAAGAAGCGGTTGATGCGTTCAAAATGCGTGTTTTGGAGATACCCAAATCGGAATTAAAAAAGTGATATGAAAATTTATTCAAACGTATGCAAAAGTGTGTCGATCATCGCAGAGAATATTTCGAAAAACAATAAAACCATTTTCAATCATAAATATTTGTTTTTATTTATTATTGCGGGTACATAAATAGCAACCCTCATATATTCACCAACAACTCAAGCCATTTAAAAACTTCGGCTACTTAAAGAAGACACTATGGAGATTGGAGGATGTGTCATTTGTCATTTTGCTCACTTCCTTATCAATATCATGTTTACTAAGGCAACAGTTCTAAAGAGAAAGTGTACATTATACGTTTGCTGATAGATCACAACCATAACTAGGCGTATTCGGCATGTTTGAAACCTGTATACGATACTAATATGAATCTTACAAGAGAATAACAAATCTAATTCATCAAAAATTGAAAGAGCGCATTTACCTAGCAACCCTGAAACCAATGGTAGTATCTAACTTGAAGGAAATCGCTAGCATTAATGACATAGTAATGCAAAGGGTAAGATAACAGAGACTATTAATAACAAGGAAATGCGGAATGTATTGTGTTAGAGAAATTTATGTTTTCTGATTCATCATGCTTGTTTTTTAATTTTTGGCGAAAGTTCTCATATGCTTATGAGAACAACGAAGCAAAGTAGAACGGCAGTACAAATTGAATACTTAAATGACACCTTACTTTTATTCTTACATTTCCCTCAATGAATTAATGAAAGAATAATGTATTAAAGAGTATTCCAATGATATCCCTGTGTTAAAATTCATTGATGTTGGGAATATATATGTTTATTACTTCTTTAATGAAGTAATGAGCACAATTCCTAAAGGGACAGTGCGCCACTGATATAATAACATAAGCAAATGCAGGCAAGGGATTAATCAAATGATTCAAAACTATGAATATTTTAAAACACATAAACAGTGACTGAATTAGAAAACTCGTCCCCCAGAAGATTAGGCGAAAGTAGTGAACTGGGAGAATGTTCAAGGGACTGACTTGACTCTTCAGGACATGCTGGGGATAGGAATAGGCTATAGTGATGATAATCATTTGTAAGGCTATTCTGAAAGTGTTTTGCCTCCCAATCTTCAACGCTTCTGCCTTTCTCCAAGGTTGTTCTTAAAGAACTCGCTGTTAATGCGGTTCCTTTTCTGTTCTCTATGTCCACATTTTTTTTACACTTTGTAGAATTTTAGCGGTGCCCCTTCCCTTTTTTCTCTCCCCAAACCTTAATAAAATTTTACAACCGCACCGAAGGCTTAATTGCGGTCACGCCCGCCACTGTTTAAAGATAGCTGCGACAGCAGATTGTTAGGGTACCATCATATGTGACATGTTCATATGGCCAAAACAAATAGCGTAATTTCTGCACGAATGTACATCGAAGGCAAAATTTTGACGAGTTATGATTTATAACTTTGTCAAAACACAAACAGCAGTGCTTTAGAAGACAGTTCCCGTGTTTACAACCACCGCCCACAAAATTACCTCAAATTAGTATAAATCAAGTAAATCCCATAAATTTCAGCTGAAATACTGTCGCTTCGTAAAAACCTAAAGCTTCCAGCAAATAAAACCATAAGCGATGACGTCACTCTCACGTTCAGGGTATGGCATTCTAAAGATGTTTTTGTGCCAAAAATCGAAGAGGACTACCCTCACAGCTCTCGTAAGCTTTATAGAGACGAATAGAAGTAAACAGTGACAAATTAAATCTATGTCAAACAGCCGTGTTCCATAAAAATTGCAACATAAAAGTTTGAAGAAGAAAATCAATTATTAGGGGCTGAACGTACCACCCTTGGTCGTTCCAATTTAAATGCAAAATTAAAGCGACATACATACAACATAATGAACAAAATCCTCATGGTAGCAGGAATGAAGAGCAGAGCGGGTGTGTAGACATCAGGGCCCCGATTTTGATTTCCTTCCCCCATTACAAAATGTGAAGCTGAGGGATCTTTCGTAAACATTTCGACAATTTGTTACATTGGTGTCAACGAGCTTTAGGACAATTGCAAAGCCTACTGTAAGAGGTGTGCCATCATTTTAAAATCGATTTTAAGTCGGGCAAAATGGCAAAATGGTGTTACATTGATTTTTTTATATTGGCTCTTTTGGCTTGGATTTATCAGAAACAGGAAGTGGGGAAATCACACTCAATAGTAAAATAATTAGAAAACCATAAAGTGATTAATTAAAAATGTTTCCAAGAAAAGCATTATGTGCTGGTGGACACCTCTCAAAATGTTTCGACATTGAACACCACACTGCAATGAGTACATCCATCAAAACCTCAATTAACCCCTATAATTAGCTGAAGTTAACTCTAATTCAAATAGCTTCTAATAATAAGTAATTTACTAGCCACTGGCTGCTACTTCCTTTGCCGCTTTAATTTCGATTATCAAATTTCGCAAAATTAGGAAATCAACCAATTTACAATGCTAACGTGTTGGTGATCAGATAAGGCTCGCCAAGGACAGTGTATACAAAGCCATTCGTCTACTACACCATTCAAAGTAGCCCTTAGCAAGTTCCTCTCCACCCCTGGTCCGTAAGGTTAATTTTCTTGCCAGTAATATTTCATAGCATCACCCGAGTTTGTAATATCGACTGACAAGACGTACTGTTGCGAATACAAAGGACTGGGAGCCAGTTCACCTTCTCTTTGGGATCCTTAAATGAATGGAAAATGGAAATAAAAGAGAACTTACATTCCTAGAGTCCACGACTTAGTGATTTCTAGGCTGATAAACAAATGAATTTCTAGAAGACGTGACAGTCCAGTACTATTAGGTGAGGTGGATGACAAGCCTACAACGGCGGGGATATTCGGTGTCATATGCTATTTTCGTCCAGATTTATGGACGCCTTAGGAGACATTGTGGGTGGTATTTAATGTGGGAACGGCAAGAATTTCTAAAAATCGATGACTACTACGGCCAGATAAACATATTTTGGACACCCGCTATTCCATTGAAACTGAATAACACCATCCCATCGCCCTTTAAGACTTTGGCATCTATTGAGGCGCAGTTGATTTACGAAATCATTTCAGAATTAATTTTTTTTTCCAGAGCCCTGTGCTCGTTTCTGTTAATTAGAGATTATTTATTTTCGTTCTGTCATGAATGGGAAGAAATATTGTTTTGAATTTGCTTTTCCTTATCAACTTTTGGCATATGTTTTAACATAGTGAGGTTATGATTGTAAGAGGGTAGATAACCTTGTACACTTGTACACGCCCAATTTTGTCTTACACCTCAGACAAGTGAGCAGCTCTATAGTAGCCATTGTGACGTCAGTACAATGTAATTAGATAAAACTGCATCAGGGTTTTCATATGGGAATGTATTATTTATACAACACAAAAATCATTAACTGGTCCAATTGTATAGCATAATTAAATGTTGAGTTAAAAAAAATACTATACGAGAATTGTACTTGTGAAGCCAGTGGGATGTAGCACAGTAAAAATTCACGCCAAAAATTGTGGCTCACTTGCAACATTTGTCAGGTTAAAATTTCCCAATCTTCCTTTCCCTAATTTCCTTCCGACTAAGCTGTGCTGTGTTGTCCCCTGAGCTTAGGCAATAGCTTAAAAAAATATAATACCTCGAAACTAATGAAAGAAAGATAAGAATTTCAAAAATTGAAGGTCTTATGGGTTCAGGTATCTCATAATCTTAGTTTAACGGATCACGTCCTTATCTCATTGGACCATGTGCTCATCTGTAAAGCTCTCACATTAGAGAGCCAGAACTTAATATAATTTGCATTTTTTTACGGAACATAAGGTGAGAAAAATCCTTTTAGGATTACATTCATCAAGCGATGCAGTGGTGAAGTTAACCGTTTACAATGGATCAGTGTACTCAATTTCAAAATTTAGTTAAACTAGGAGATCCCTGTGCAATTGCACAAATTGAAGGTATATGAGTGACATAACGTTTTTATATGTTCTCTCAATTTGCACCTTAAATTTCAAAGCGCCTTTTTTCCAGAGGTGTCCCCTGTAGGCCTAATCCTCCCATGTAAGGAAGTAGTAAAAAGATACTTGCAAAATATTTTACCATGCAGAATAATGAAATGAAAACAAGTTCCAATAAATCCATGTATTGCATACTTAACGGTGGCAAACACCGAACTTGACACCAAAGTTACCCAGGAACACAACCCGAAAGTAATGAACACAACCTCGAACTGATACGGATCAGTGTTGCCATTATAAAATTTCAAGAAAAGCTCGATGAAACTCCATATAAAAAAAGTGGCTGAAATACGGAACCGGGAGCTTTCTTTGTATAATTAATATATAGATGAGCGGCTCGTCGTCAGTTATAAGTAAAAGGCAACGAGAATCATCGGATTCCTACAAATTTACACCAAGTGTAAAAATGGTTAAGAGTGAAAATGCGGTGTTTGTGAACAATGTAAATTCAATAAAGGAAGACTGTAAAAAGCTGCGAGAATCAGTCGAAGTATTAAAAAAAAAAGTGTGGGGCGCTTTCTCTAAATTAATTAAAAGTACACATAACCAATGTACAAATTGTCATAAGAAGAATAGAAGAAAGCATATAAGAAAAATGTCCTTTTTGCCAGAGTTAAGTTGGCAAACGCAAGATATAGAAAGGTACAGTCAGAAAGTAATAAATTATGTAGAAGACGGTTTAATAGATAGCAGCCCAGATGAGTATTATAACTGGATAATAAAAGGAATAGTAACTACTTGTGCCAGTAATCCAAATTCTAAGGGGCTAGAGAAAACCGAAAAATGGTTTGATTGGGACTGTCGGAAAGCTGGGGAAAAATTCTTGAAGTTACTTAACCATTTTAGAGCAACAAACTGCAAAATAGTAAAAGCCATGTAACCGTATTTGGGAGGACCATGGAGCTACCAGGTCAGTCTCAGGGAGCCAGGGTACAGAGGAAAAGGACAAATTTCGAAATACATACATAAAACTAAATTGTTTTTATTTAAGATATAATAACCCTAACAAATATAATTCTAGGTCTATCGAGGGAAAAGTCCTATTCTAGAAAAAAAGTTCTCGGAGATGATCTGCGAATGGCTGACGGACTTGAAAGGCTAAAAGAGTCAACGTCAGGGTAGTCTTCCCGCGGCACGGGATATCAAGGGAGAGGAAATACAATCTTAAGCAAAAGAGTCAACGCCTCGATGGCTATTCCGGGAACAGGTCGGTAAACGAGGTGCGCACAGAGGCGATGGCTTTCCTACGGTACGGCGGAATTTTGTAAGAGTGAGAATACAATTTTTAAGCCAAAGAGTCAACGTCTCGATAGCTATTTCGAGGTCAAGGTGGTAAAGAAAATAAACGGGATACTCACAGATTCAACGCCCTAACTCGACTGTTAGAAAAAATCCCCCACAACCTGCGAACAAAGCTAAAAGTACCTTTTTACTAAAAAGTTTTAAGTAGGCCGGGGATTACCGTCTTGGTTCGTTACAATCATATATCTGGAGCATTACAAAAACTATAAAAAGGGAATAAGGAGTAAGAAAGTGGAGTATTATAAAAAGTTAACTTTGAATACTAGGCGCGAATAACGATATAAGTCCAAAAAAGCTATCAGGCCAGTTTCCGAAAACTGTCACTATTTTTGAAGAAATAACATCATTTATTTAAATCGCATCAATTACATTACATCTGATAATTTCCTTAAGCTGTAATGTTGATGATATGATTTAAACTAAATTCCTACACAAAAAGCGAAAGCTTTCGGAAATTGACCTAAAAGCTTTTTAGACTGAGAATGTTATTTGCGCCTAGCATTCATTTTATGTTTCAAGGTGCATCGATTTATACTATTTTTAGGAATATGTATGTTTGTATACACTAGCCAGAAAAAGTCTGCGTACATCAAGTAATCTGAAACTACATTCAAGATAAATTCACGCTAGTTTTTGTTTTGTAATGAAATTTATTGTCCATACATTCTTTGTACATTTAGGTTTTGAGAAATGCTAACAAAATATATTTCGAGCAAAAAATATAGAAAAAAAATTAGAAGCAGAAAATGTCACGAAAATTCAGTAGAAAAAGTCTGCGTACACTTCCAAAATTGTGTTATTTCCCAAAAATGGTAGTAAAAATTTTAGGAGAATCTAATTAAAATTGCAAAATTAACTGCCAATGGTCACTACTGAAGACGCATGACGAATATATTCGTCATAACACAAAATTTTACAATTTTTTAATGACGAATATCTTCGTCATAAACAGTTAACTGGTTAATTAAACTAGTAGGTCCTATAATAGTACAGTTAATGTAACATATGCGAAAATTACACACCAGAGGGGTATTAATAATGCACTAGATGACAGGAAATCGGAAAGGCGAGAATATGTGAAGTATTGGTCTACGGGTGTGTGGCAAGTAGTAGTGTAAGAAAATTCGACTTCATCGTGTCTATCATTAACTGATATGACTACCCAAATATTTTAAAGCGGAATTTAAAATCAAGTGCTGAAAAATTTGGATTAGGTGATGAATACTACTTTATGCACGATAGTGACTCCAATCACACTTCGGATATTGTGAGGTTATGATTTCTTTCTAATGCCACAAAACAGTTACATGCACCACGGCAATTCTCCAGGATATTTATGGGATCTACCAGAATGAAGAATTCGTCAATATCACTTTATTTTGAAGAATGTGTTGAAAAGAGTTCTGCAGCAATTATAGATCAACATCAGTGCTTAGAAAATCTCAAAACTTGCGTATTCTAGGCAGAAGAGATTGCAGGAAGTCCTCAAAAGAAAAGGATGTGCCACTAGTTATTAAAGCTTAAGTTAATTAATATAATTTATTGATCCGACAGACCGGGTGGGATGCGCAATACCTGAGCGCCAACAGGCCGCGGGCAGATTCAAAATGCTGACTAGGGCATGACTCTCGACGGTCGAGCGCTCCACAACCAGTCTTGTTGATCCTTCTAGCCTCAAATTAAAAAGGACCTGATCGGCTGAGGAGAAAACTAAGTAAAAAGAAACCGGGATCTCCAGCCACATATACTCAGGTTGTCAAAAAGGCGTCGGACATTTATTTTAAGAGTGGCATTCCTGGACCTAAGTATACCTGGGGGTCGAATCGTGGAGGAAAAACGGATCACCCTTCAGAAGTCCTCGAATGCTTTCTTTCATGCCGCTGCACTAAGGGAGCGATACCTGCTTGGTTCTCCAGATGTAGCTTCAGGAAGAGCCATTATTGGCCAGCTCGTAAGGATACCGACACGGTGAACTTTCTGAAGGCCAGGGTACAGGAGCTTAGGAAGCAGTGCGAGTGCGCAAACCTGCAGGTGGTGAGAACTGACGAACACAGTTTTATCAAGAGAATGAATATATACTCCCCTGCTTAAAAAAGCAGAATAAGAATAACGGAGTTGCGTGAGGTCTATCACCGAAGGGAAGAGGACGGTATGGCTGGGGATCGACTATGACACATTCGCTAAGGTCAGCTCACTTAAATTCAGACCTGGCGGAAAATACATGAGGACGGATGAACCTAATACGGAACCTCCACCGAAGGGTGGACAGTCATCTTTGGATGGCGCCCAACCTTCAAAAACGAAAGAATCTTAGTTCCTGCAGTCAGTCAGCTATCTAACTTCCAGCTTCAAATAGTGATAACATGCTGGTTGAAAGAGAGATAACTAAAGATAATGAATCTGAAGGTAGGCGAGGCTCGTCCAAATAAACCTCCATCGTAACAATTTAGGAACCTTGAACGTCAAAAAACTATTCCCGAATTGGGAGACAAATTGAAAGTCTTTTATGATGGCAATACAGGTAAGTCTAGAACCTGCACAAAAATGACGCAACTGTACTGCTGTGGGACAGGTCGAAAGGGGAGGGAGTAAGAAAGACTGTTGTTGGAAATCTCTTGCTAGCAAGTGGTGCAAACGCACACCATATCGTTTGTAGAAGCACTGGTTACAGCACGAGGGTTAAGTCATTTTACAATTTTCTAATAACTACTAACCTACATGTGATGAACAAGGACGTAGAGCCCACCTTTACAACTAGAAACCATAGGAAAATGAATAGCTTTCACGGTAACAATAACTCTTGTGACACTAAACATGTGAGCTTCTGAAAAAATTTCTTTAACACCGATAGAGCATTCTCTCGAGCATTTTATAACAACCGACAAGGTAAAATAGGCCATAAACCCTTTCAAACTATATAACCCTACCTGTCTGCAGCAATCTGATGACTTATTTCTCAATAGACTGACTCATCTGTTTAGGTCGTGTCTCCTTTTGAGATATAACATGAAACTGTAGCAAAAGGACATAGTGGTCTTTACACTTCAAGCAGGGAAAAGTGACTACACAACCGTTAAAGCCTATAGACCAATAAGGTCGCTTCTTTCTGTTAAAGACATTGGAATGTATCGGGAAATGGGAGATAAAATTCTTAATACTCTCGCAACTCCAACATGCATGTACGAAATGAAAAGGATTTCCTTTTCAACCAACTGACGTTAACAATATTTATAGACGTTATAGGTATCTCCGACAAAGTCCTTCCTCGAGACATTTCATTTCATTTGCTTGGTGTGATCGGATTTTCGCTGCAAAAAAACAAAAAGGGGTACTGGAATGAGGGCATTTCTGGATAATTTAACATATCCAGAAATGCCCTCGTTCCACTACCCTTTTTGCGAATTTTAAGAATGTAAATGACCATATACATAGGCAAGTTGTTAGGGGGACCTCAATGGATCTTTGTGATATGCAGTCTTCTCTGTTTGCTTGCGAAGAATGGCTACAGAGCTGTTTGCAATGGGGACGATCTTGTCATTCTCCTGTTTTGGACCTTTGATAATGAGATGTTTAATCTGATAATTTGTTGTTAATTGGGCGAACAACCCAGAAGGCAGAGCTTAAAGAAGTCTTACTGTTGTAAAATGTTTTGCGATCATCTGAAATTCTCCACATCTGAAGTAAGCAATTTTTCTGAGGTGAGTAAAGCAGCCACAGGGATCGCTCTCTTTCAGATTGTGAATTGTTTTCGAAAAACATCGACACAAGTTTGTAAGCTGATGCGGATCACCTAAAACTCTGTCGTCATTGCAGTAAACTAAAATGGCGATAGTAATGGGGCTCGGCAACTACGTACAAAGAAAAGAAACATTACCATCGTCCTTGGAAAAGTTTTGGACAAAAGCTCGCAAAAACCGTCAACTACAATTGCCCATAGATTTTAAGGTATTTCCGAAAATTCGTTTTCGCCTTCACACTTTGTAGAAACGAAACACCTCAAAGGTCCGAACACCTAAGAAATGCATATTGAATATTTTTCAAAATTGTACAATATATTAAAAATTCACGAAAATTACAAAGGTGCACCACTGGACTGGAGAACACTTGTTCTCTTCCGCAAAATAATTTTGGAATTAACCACTTCATCAAACTATAATCTCAAGTCTTATTGAGGTGAAGAAAATCCCTTAAACACCAATAGGAATTTCTTTAATAACACATTTAGTGAATAGGATAGGCAATTTTAATCTTTTAGTACATACTGGTACATACTGTTCAATTTTTTGACAAAGCTATATTTTGCAAAAAAGGCCGCAAATGAAGAATTGAAAGGTGGCAGCATGGAATATAAAAGCCCAAGGAAAAATCCAGAAAATCTTTCATGGAACCAAAAGATGTGAAGAATGAAATAATTACAAAAGTATCCTAAGGCTGCACAACAAAGGTCTAAGAAATTTAAAATTTAGATACTTAACCTTCGCCAACGATGACGAAGATACTCTTGAAATCCTATTGCATTCATTTTTCGGAGACCCTGGTAGATAATATACAGATGTAAATTGAATTAAGCTATGAGTCTTGCAGTTACATCCTAAAAACTGCTAGGAATACATTTATTAAAAACAGATTCAGGAGTTCTATATCATACACCTGCAAATCCTACAATCCTACAAATCGCTTTTCAGCTGTTATTGTCAATCTGTAACTGTAGTACTCCCAAGATAGATGACTGAATACATAGTTGAAGAATAACCTCCGCTTTCTCAACGAAAAATCCTTTCATATTTCATGGGTGCTTCTAATCCTATCGACTATTGACTATTCAACTTAGCTTCAATTAAGTATTGCAATAATCGAAAAGGCTGTTGAGAAGGATTGGTGCTAACTACATAATCTTACTTCGAATAAGTCACAAGCAAGCTAATCCAGTCTGAGTTATAAAAAGCCTATTTCAGATCTGAACAACCCGCCCTCAAAAATTTATTAAAATCGCATAATATGAAAGCACCAGTTTTCTGACCCTTCAGAATCAGCCATATTTCAAAACTCTTCAGTTACATCCTTAGTCCCTATTCAATAGATTGTACGAGTCTAAATGTAAAGTCATATACTTACTATGAATGCATCCACCAAACGATCATCCCCAGACACGGAAATCTACAAAAGGTTTTTATTGATTTAGAATAAAGAAAGCCTGAGAGGACACTCCAAACAAATTACGTACAAAGACCTAATGCGATGACTCAGATCCTTGAGGAATCTCTCACACAACACGTGCTACAAAAATCCTCTCCTTCGAATATTTCACTCGTCCATTAATACGCTTCACTTTCGGCACTGCTCTCTCGACCCATCGATATACATCTATGATATGTTTGTGTGTGCGAACAAAGCCAGTCATTAGAGCCCAACTCTTAACCCCAAGTGCTGAATAAGATCCTATACATAACCTACAAAGGGATGGTCGGTCAGGCGCCAATTTCGAATAGAAGAAATCACAAATAACACAACGCTCTGCCCATCCTACTTCATATATGAGTTTTATGTGGGAGTTTCTAGAATAGCATCGTAAGGCACATAAAGAGCATAAATTCACGCCATCATCGGCAGCAGAGGATAAAATTGAAGCCATTTTTGGGCTTTGTGCGAACTCAAAAGCACTTTTCATCATAGACCAACGGAAAATATGTTGGCAAAGGCCACTTGGTAGACAACTACTACTTATACAATTTTAAATTGAGCAGTCAACCCGTGATAAAGGGTCTCAACTGGATAACATTCATCTTTGGTAGGCGTAATCCGAGAACTAGATGAAAGGAAAAAGACCCCATATGAATGATATGGGGTTCAGAGTTCTTACATTCAGTACGGAAATTCGGGTTTCAGCACTTTTAGGTGGTGTGAAATGCACTTGAATCTTTGAATATGCCAAAGCTCAACGTACTAATCAAAAGAGATTTGCTTTGGTTTACAAGAGCTTGGAACACAAAATTATATTACGTTCAAGGAAGCAGGATATCGAACTAGTGCAAAGAACATAAAAAGGTCAAACGGCATCCTAAAAGTGGATTATGCTCTTCAAGGGAAAGAAGGTTTGCTTTTCAGATGAACACAGGTTATTTTTGCAATCGGTTTATATGCTCTTTAACAGTTTGTATTTGTTTATCTCAACTTGTCTAAACTGAAGTTTGAATTCGTCTTTGGTTATCTTGTTTTGTAGTACGTAATAAATGCATTTACATGGCTTTTTTTTGTTAGACGTATATTCTTAGATCTCAGCAGAGAAGTTGAAGCATGTGAAAAGAAGATGTAAGATACGCAATGCTTATAAAGTTAAAGTTCTTAATATAATACTAAATAATTATAATATTTATTATAAACAATTATAAAATATAAAAAAAAATTATAAAAACTCGCATTAGCTCTTAATATAAATCAGGTAAAATTTCAAGTCGCACAGGGGCAAGTAATTTTTCCCAACAACTTTTATGAGTGTACGGCGAACACACCTCAGTACGGCAAGAGCCCAAGAATTTTAAATTTAAAGTCGCCAAAAAAGCCTAAACGAGCGAATAATTTAGTCAATTTATTTATAGTACGAATATAGGATTTTTGTAATCTTCTGTACTTATACCAAATAAATTACTATTACTATTAATTTAGGCAAGTGCTTCCATCATCTCATCTTCGCCAGTCCAACGAGAGACTCACCCTTCCCGTGGTCTCTGTAGCACTCCAAAGTAGGAAAAAATTCCATGAAAACCTGTGAGAAACCGTCGACCTGCAGGAGCGGCAGGGGCGAGCGCGTGTAATTGATTCGTTGCCTGGTATTCGAAAACAAGCGCCTCTGTAACCTGGAAACGAAGAGAAACTTAAATGGCCTTATGTTTTCATGTACTGTGTCAGTGGGCTGATGCCGCTGGCTACTGGCTAGCATCAGAACGAAGTTTACCAAACAGTTCACCCCACTGCAAATGCTTAGCACCAGCGGAATAGAATACCGTTCCACCGTAAAGTGAGGAAACCCTCTGAATCCGCCAACATCGGTTGGCACGTAACTGATCTGGTAATTGTATATTATTCTGCAAGTTCTCTACGCAATCATGTCTAGATCCACCTGAAGGTGAGCACAGCATCTGGCCTGACCGAATCGCTTCGGCGGCTGCATGTCTAAGAAGATATCCTAGAAATTTTGTATGTGATTGCGATTCAGTACGAACGTGTCCTCCAACCTAGCCCCAGGATCACTGGGGCTAAGTTTCCGGGATGGCTCCTATGCCGAGGCGAACGATTTATGTCCTTGTGTACAAGGACATGTATACAATCACATATACATGGTTGAGATAGTCCCCAGAGGTGAAAATAACATCCCCGGGGACTGCAATCGGGTCTGATGGTACTTTTATACCTCGAGCGCCTCCTAACATCGAGCCCATTAACTATGGATTTGCTCTGACCGAAATATCCGCGAACTACTCGTACCGCTAACCTAAAGCTGCTGCCTTACTTTCACGACCAAGTCAGTGAAATCCAAACCGCCCATCCTGACTGACATGCTTTGGGGGAACCATCGTCTTCCCCCAACACAGAGCTTTTGGCTGAAGAAGCTTGATAAAGTTCTCCTCTAAGTACTCGACCTTCAGTAAATACACGATGGAAAAGGTAATCCGATAATTTATTATAATATATAATCGTGATCGCCAAGAAGAGACGGCCTTGGAAAGTTTCTCCAGAGCCGCTTTTCAATTACATGATTTGCCCCCGCACCCAAAATACACCCCCAAATATCTTAAGCGGATATTGGACCGGTGGCCATTTGCATCCCCATGCGCTCGTGATAATTAACAATTAAATGCTTTGCTACCGAAACATCAAAAATATTGCAGCGAGAATACAGTGGGACCGATCTGAGGGTATCACAGATGCAATCACTGAGCCGAGCATCGCACTTAATGATTTCTAGACGACTTTGCTTGCACGTTTATATTGTCTGCCTAATTTTAAGGCTCTCGTAGTACGAGAGTAACTCTGACTGGGTTGAGAAAAGCATTCCATTCAGACAGGAGGCATGGTACTGAGTTTTACTGTAACCTATCTCGACAAAGGAGCAAATTTTAACAATATCCCAACTCTGGCTGAAATTCGGCAAAGCTTCCTTCATCCCGAACTAGTCTTTCAAAAACTCTATGAACCCTTCTATGAACAGCGCTGATTTTAGGAAGTTATTATTCAATATACCTGCCGCACCTTCCGCTTTTGACGAATACAACGAGTTCAAACTCAAGATTCTACCGAAAGAAGATTGGAAACCTCGGAAATCTAATCTAAACTAATATCTTTCCTCAATTCACTGCAGAAGCAGCAAGGCAATAATATTTAATTTATTTTTCCTTTCTCCTCAAGTGGTGAAATTGCTCTGAGATGGCAGAGTTATATGCTCAAAATTATCTTCCACTTTTGATGCACAATCTTCAATTAGACCAATCCTACTTAAATAGAGCTAAACGTCATTTGATATGTCCTTGAGGTCGTATGGTGAATGGTCGATGTTATATGTTCCTTTTTTGTTTGAGCTTTTGATGCTGCTCGGAACCTTGATTTCAGGGAAGTCAGGGTATACGTCACAGGCCACAACAGGATCCCCGGATCAGATAACTCACAGGAGCAAGTAATTTTCCCCAAAAATTTTGAGAGTGTATGGCAAGCACACCTCAATTCGAACCATCAACTTCCATCATCTGATTCAAAATTCCAAGTTTGTATGGTTTGGAGAATTTTATTTTTCTTGGCTTGTTGGTTTGATAGAGGACTGTATCTGCACAGTCAATGGTGGCATTGCAAGAATTCATGTGTAGTCAATGGAAAATCGCCTTTTCTCTCAATCCAGTAAAATCGCAGTGCACCGTGATAAATTCCGATGACCTTCCCTCAATTGTTTTTAATGGCACCCTTCTTCCATTTATAGATAAAGTATCTAATTTGGGGGTCATGTTGAATGGAACTTTGTCATATTGTAATCATGCGAGGGCTATACTAAGGAAAGTTTATACTGGATTGAGATGGCTTTGGTTGTCCGCTGATGTTCGCCCCTTGGACTTGCGTCTAAGACTTGCCAGAGTCTTAATTCTTCCTCATTTTACTTACGATGGTCTAATTTATCCCAAACTTGACTCTGCTTGCAGACATAAATTAGAAGTTGCTTTTAATTATTGCGTGCGGTTCATTTATTTGTTAAAGAGGTTTGACCATATATCTCGCTAGAACCCTGAAACTTATTAATATCGTTCTACAATTTAATACACTCCAGAATGCCCACATTCAGTTTCTAACTTGTATAGGCACAGAAGTTTATTAATTCCTCGGTTTTATTCTTCCATTTTTGAAGGTTGGTACTTTGTCCAGGCATCCCATTTGTGGAATATTCTCCCATCCGTTCTTCAGTGCGCTCCTTTTCTCGGCAAATTTAAGCATGTGCTATACCAACTTAATATAGGATGTGCATTTCATGTATGAATAACTGTAAGTTTATTTTTCTCTTTTCAATTTTTGTAAGTTTTTATTTTTTTCTTCTTCTTTCCTTTGTACTTTGATTTTCTTTTCTGTTTTTCATTTTGTATAATTTGGTTTACAAATTGTGGCTTCATTAGCTTTGCGTTTAAAGATGTGCCTTCTAATGACCATATGATTCTTCCACCTCATCAAAATCTGCTTAGTGTCCCTTTGGCCTAATATTTTGGCATTTAATATTTTTCCACAATTTATAAGAGCGCAATAATGTGTACACTTATTTGTGTAATATATAGCTTTCTTTCCTACCGCAAGACAGCACTGAAAGTTCTCAAGAACTTTTCATTACCACGCCACGCCTTACCCACGCTTTACCAGCATATCTCAATTTAACGTTTTTGATTCACCGCAAAATTTTATATCCGTTGATA